>JAOCNA010191736.1:0-24919 GCA_026546675.1 Papilio helenus | reverse complement strand
ATAAATATACACCTTTAGATGATAGAGTAAGATAGTCAGAGAAGAGAATTGGATTCTGCGTTCTTTTTATGTAGGTGTCTCCAAAGGACATAATACTTAAAACCATGCAAAGTAGAAAAGGAAGTATCGATCGTTTTTTTGTACTAATCACAATAGCATTTCCATATCCAGCTGGTATAACACAAGGGATAAATACACATCCCCAGTCAAAAGATAAATTTCTAGATAAGGAGCTTAGAAGAAGACCTAAAGAAGTACTTGATCTAAGAAAGTGTTTTCTATCTCCAAATAGCAGATAAAGAATAAAAATACTATTAATTAATCCTTTCCCAGTACAAGAAAGTATTAGACAGCAAAAAGAAACAAGAACTCTTTCTAGATATTTGTCTATTCCATAGATACCTCGAGTAACATACTTAGCCCAAACAGGAGATGTAAATTGGTTAGAGTCTATCTGGCAAATAAAGATAGAAAGAAGAACACAGCAAGTGCACAGGGAACCTAGCTTGTAAAGCATTTATTTCTGTATTTGTATTTTTATTTATAATTCCTTTATAAAAGAGAAAATAACTAAAGAACCAAAGAAACATTTAAGAAGAATTTAGTTTTTTGTTATGGATGCATTATTTGGAGTAGCTACAAAGGATTATGTAGTTCTTGCATCAGATACTTTTTTCAGGAACAGCGTAGTAGTGGCAAAGACAGATCATAAGAGATGCACTAAAATATCTGAGAGAGCTGCTGTTATTACATCGGGACAGCAAGGTGACTGTGATAGAACAATTAGAAGAATTCTTGAGTCTTTGAAGTATGAAGAAAGTACTGGATGCCTTGCAGTAACAGAACAAACATTCTCCTCATGTCTGCAAAGATACATGCATGAAACATTAAGAAAGAATCCAGTTGATGTTACTTCAATCATTGGAGGTATGTCAAATGGACATGGGCAGTTATTCTATATAGATAAATATGGAGCAGAAATATCAGGAAATTATTTTGGTGTAGGATATTCATCTTATCTATTTTTAAGTGCTATGGATATGCATTATCATCCAGAGATGCCCAAGGATGAAGCAGTTAATACGATAAAAGAAATATATGAGAACATAAAGAAAAAATTAGTTGTAAGCTACGGATCTCTGCATATATGTACAATTACTCGAGAAGAAGGTGTACAGGAGTATACTATAGAATAGATAGGTAGTATGAATTATTATTACTGATTGCTATTAGTTAGTGTAATAGTTTATTCTGTAGAAGGGTCTAAGATCTAAGAAAAGATCTAAGGATCATAAAATATATAACTAATATTCAAAATAAAACAAACAAGACAAGCAATAAATAAATAATGTTTAGTGCAAAGAATGCAGGGAAAAAAGATATTTTGCATAAGCTTTTAAAAATAACATATGTGTCTGCATGTAAGCATGCAAATAGTCTTAAGAATGAATCATTAGAGTCAGCAATATCTAAGGCAGCAAGCATAGCACAGTACCTGAAAAAGAAAGAAGCAGAAAGCAGAGAAATAGAGATTGCAATAGAGAAAGACCTCAAAAAAGAAGAAGAAGAAAAAGAATGTGAAGTATTAATAGAAATATCTAAGTATTTAGGAGAAAAAGGATTAACAAAAACTGCAGAATCTCTTGTGAAAGAAATGCATTTAGAAGAATTTATATGTATAGATATATATTCAAAAGCTAAAAATGCAATTAAAATAGTATCAAGTAATGCAGAGTATGTATCAGCTAAACATGAAAGTGATGCTGAGTCAGCTAAAGCATTTATTCGGTGGCAGTTTGCATCCTTATGCAAAGAATCTAAAAAAGATGCCTTAAAATTCTGTCAGAAACATTATAATACTATTTTATCAAGTGATTTATCATTACTTCCTCTTAACCCAAATTCTGCTCTGTTTAGGAAAATCTCAGCAGAGCACTCAGAAAGAAATGCATTTCTTCGCTTTTTATCTAAGGGATACAGATCAGCATTGTATCCACGTGTGTCTCTTGGGATTGCTGGATTTACAACGTCTGCTTGCAAAGAGAAAAATGGAAGCTTATGCCCAGGATGTTCAGTTGAAACAGCAAAGATAGCTAGAAACCTTCCCCGTAGTATGAGAAGTACTACACGAGTTCTATGCTCGCAGACAGGAAAATTAATACCTGAGGGAGCACCTATTGTTGCAAGCCCAACAGGAGATATATATCCTTTATCATCTATTGTCTCTGAGGGAAGATCTTTTTCAAGCTCAGAATATAAAATGTTTAGACGCTGTTATTTTGTTTGAGTTTGATTTTTACATGAAATTGATATGAGTTTAATTTTTATAACTAGTTCAAATAAATTGTTATATATTGTTATATATTTTATTTTTAATACATTCTTTAGGTTTACTTATTCTTGTCAACACATTCTTTTAATACATTCTTTTAATAAATTCATGCATAACATTTTATTTTAGGTTTTTATCATGATAAAAGCTTAGATAATTTATTAACTCTCTTGCTTAGTTAGGTTTTTATATAAATCATGAAGTTCTTTAAAGTAAGAGTAAGATCAACTCCTAATATATACCAATACTTTTCCTGATGCAAAGCAAGAAAGTAAAATATCTTTTATTTACTCTCAATTAATCAAATTGCACGTGTACTGTTTTTTATTGTTTATTAGTCTATTAGTCCTTCTGGAAATAGTTTATGTTTGCCTTAAAAAGTTTGACATAGACAAGAGAACCAATATACTTAGGGCATAGGTTTTTCTCAAAGCGTGCACGTACAACACCTGAGTTTCCATGTGTTCTTTTAATGTATCCCATTACAATTCGTTCCTTAAACCCTGTCAGTTGTACTTTTGTCTTTGGAATATACATTTCAACTGCGTTTCCTATATATTTCTCTGCCTGTTCTTTAGTTGTAACTTTGTCTATTCGTAGTAATGCATATCTTGGGTAGACCTTTTTCTGTGATCGCTTAAAGGAAATAAAGGTGGCAGGTATTGACACTCTGTTCCTTCTTTCTACCATGTCAAGATACTCCTGTTCTGTCTTTGGAACAACTTCTACGTTCATTTACAAGGGAATAAAATATTTTAAAATAAAATCCATTGGAGGATAGTAAAACAGCCGTTTGAAATAAAAGTATTAAAAAGAAAAGGTACAGAATAAAAGACAAAAGAAAGAAACATGAAGGAGAGATATAAAGAAATAGTAAAAAAGTCAGGTATAATAGAGAAAATGAAAGAGATACGAGAGAGAATATGGAAAGAAGAAACTATGTATGTGGTAATGGGAAATGTTTCATGCGATCAGGATTCTTTTATTGGTGCACATATTCTAGCAGCAATTGAAAATAAGCTTCCAATTGTGAATCTTAGAAAAGAAATATTTATATGCAAAAAAGATCTAGTATTTGTAGCAGAGATAATGGGTCTTAGCATAGAAGAGATTGTGTTTATGCAAAAGGAAGAAAAAGGATGGATGTTATGCAAGGGAGATCAGAAAAGAGAGGTAAAAGATATAAGGATACATGCTACCTTAGTTGATCATAATTTACCAGAAAAATCACTTATAATATATCCTTTTTTCACTGTGGATAGAATAATAGATCATCACCCAATACTTGAAGTAAATGCAGAAGTACACGGACATGTGCAAGGAATGAAGATAGAGTTAGAAGCAGGATCCTGCTGTTCTCTTGTGTACAGAGAGATAAAAAATAGATATAAAAAAGAGATAGAGAAAAATCCCAGCAAATACTTATTCTTAGTTCTTCTGACTATTCCAATACAAACAGATACAAAGTGTTTAACAAAAAGAACACATGCAGTTGATATAGAAGGAGTAGAAGAGCTTCTAGAGATGGCAGGTATATCAGCGGAGGAAAGCAAAAAGATGTTTTCATTAATGAAGAAGAAAAAGAAGTGTGAAAATGAAATACCTACTTCTCTAATTCTACAGATGGATTATAAAGGATTTGAATATCCTCCAGAGTATGGGAAAAAAACATTTGGAATTTCTTCCGTAAAGTATGCATTTGATGAATGGCTAGAGAGAGATAAAGAAGATAATTTCTTAGCAGAGGTAGAATCATTTGCAAAAAGAAAAGAGCACGAGTTTCTTCTGATTAATAGTAAAACTAAAGGAATAAGAGAGTTTTTCTTGTATGGTTCACCAGGTCCCAACTTTGCAGAAAGTATTTTACAAGAGAATGGCAAATGTAATTCAAGAGAGTATAGACATGGCAGCAGAGTAATTACTTTTTATAGAACAGATGTAAGTTTAAGTCGTAAGTTAATAGCACCAAAGATATATGAATATTTAAAAAATACTAAAACACAATAGAATACATAAATAAAATATATAACATAAAATACATGAATAAAATACATGAATAAAATGCATAAATAAATATAAATAGTATCTTAAAAAGTATTTAATAAATGGATTATCTTTTTTTATGGATAGAAATGCATTGCTAATACAGAGTAAAGATAAAAGCACAAGTAGCATAGAAGAGAAAGTCATAGAAGAAAAAGAAAGAAGAAATGAATGGAGCATGTGTGCAGCAGAAGAGCTTATGTCTTCTCTTTGTCCTATTCTAGTAAGGGCAAAGAAAGCAGAAATAGAAAAGATTGCTGCATTTATAGCAGATAAATCAGAGAAAAATCTTTATGTATACGGAATGCCAGGATCAGGAAAGACATACACAGTAAGGGCAATTGGAACAGTTCTTTCAAAGAAAGAGCTTGAGGTGTACTACACTAATCTACAAATGGACAAGTGCTTCAAAAAGATAGGCAATGGATGCACAGAAACAGTTCTTCTAATTGTAGATGAGTTTGAGGGAAGTAAAAAGTCACGCATCTATATAAAACAAAAGGATAAACTTACAAAAGATATCACAAAGCAGAAAACATCTGCAAATATAATGTATAAAGTAATATTTATTAGCAATGAAAAATACAAAGAGGGCATACATTTTAAGCCATACACAAAAGAGGCTGTCATTGAGATTCTAGGTAGCACAGGAAGAGTAGATGATGTAAAAGAAAGAATACTAAGGATAAAGGAAGGAGTGGAAAGAGCAGACATACGTGTTTCATTGCAAAAAAAGATAAGACAGATAAAAAAGGAACCAAATAATGCAGAGAATCTACATACTGGACACTACCACCAGTTTATAAAAAGAAAAGTAAGCACAGAAGAAGTTAATGTAAATATTTGGTACACTGAATTTATTTCTGAGATGCGAAAAAAAGATATACCTATTATATCAAAAGAGCTATTTAAAGAAATAATAGATATATATACAGGAGGAATTATGTAGTATATTTTTTTAATAATAGTTATTCATGGAGAAGACAATATTTTATGTAGTGCATGGGTTTATTAAAAATAAAATATATAACATTTTATTATAAACAATGCCTTTGAGACAAACCATAATAAATAATTAATACTGCCTATAAATTTTTTCTACAAAATAAAGTGATAGCTTTTATGTATTATAATAGCTTTATGTATTACAATAATATATTTCTTCTCTAGTTTAGTTTCTTTATTTTTTTTGTCAGGCTCTTTGCTCTTACTGTTGTATCTTTTTCTATTATTCTCATTTCTTTTGTTGCATGTGTTTGTGCTTTTATTCTCTTTGTCTGTGCTTTTACATCCTGACGTAGTGTCTTTAAACCTGAAAGAGTTTTTTCTAATTCTGCATCAACATCTTCTTCTTCATCTGTGCTTTGCAACTCTTCTATTTTTTTATTGTATTTCTCTTCATCTTCTGTACTTTCTATTTCCTCTGCCTCTTTCTCTTCCTCTTTAGCCTTTTTCTCCTCTTCTTCTGCTTTCTTTGTAACTGCACTAATCTTTTTCTTCTTTCTTGAGAAAAAAGATCTAATTGCATCAAAGAATCTATTACTTATATCGATTAATCTGCCTGATCTTTCTATGTCTCTTACTCTTGTCTCTGACTTATCTATTATTTCTCTTGCTGTTTTATTCTTTTTAAGAGATTTACTTAGCTTACTTCCCTGCTTCTTCAAAGTATGTGTGGTTTTTCTTGATGTAAATAGAGCCTCGCCAAGTGCTTTATTTGCTCCTTTTACTATCTTTAATGAATCATCTTCTTCTATGCCTTTTCTCTTCTCCTTCAGTACATTAATTGTCTCATTGCTTGATGTACTTTCACTCTCTTCATCTTCTCCTAGCATATCTGAAACTGTTTATTCTCTATGCACTGTTTTACCTGCATATTTTTGCTTTTTTATCTGATCAATTATTGATTGCATTAAGACCAATTGAAAATATAGAAAATATAGAAAATTATAATATTTCTACACATGTATTTCAACTAAAAGTTTTATAACTGCATTTACATCAACATTACTGCATATATTATGTGAATTTCTTACTGGGGCTTGTTGTGTTAGCTGTGCTATAAATTTCTCTGCTACCTCAATACTTTTTGCACTTTCATCTGTACTTTCACATACTGAATAACATCTGCATATAAATCTGTATACTTCTGGGTAGGTAAACTCCTCCAGCAGAGGAAGGGCTGCAACAAACCCAGACTCAAAAAGAATTTGATGCTTTCCTAATACTAATCTAGGATCTATTTCTTCTTGTTCTATTTGCATATACACTTTCTTTCTATCTGCTATCTTTATTTCTTTCTGATACATATCAACTATTAGATTAGCTCTCTGTACATCTCCTAATGCTAAAAGTATTTTTGCACCTGCAACTGTAATTCTGTATGCATTTTCTGAAGTAGATATACATCCTTGCTGAGGTACTTCTTTTTTTTGTAGAAATCTTTTTAATGCTGATATAATTATTCCACCTGCATTTCTACTATCTCTTTGTATTATTCCCTCTATCTTTGCACAGAAAGTGTATACTATATGTCCTATCTTTTCTTCTTTTGTTAACTGTACAAGATACTTTCTTACTCCAATTATATCTCTGTGCCGGAGAAGTGCGCTGAAAAAAACAAGATAAAATGATTCACTTCTTTTTGTGATTGCTGGTGGAGCCATTCTTAGAAGAGCTTCTGGATCTATCTGGTATGCTGTCATAGCTGATAATACTGCAAGAGATCTACCTGTACTCTCATATGCTTCTGCTAAATAATTTTTCATCTGGGTAATATAATCTGTTCTTCCTTTTGCATTTAATATTCGTTTTGTATGAAGATTAACCATTTTTTCTGAATTTATCTTCTGTTCTTCTCGGCCAAGTAAAAGTGCTTTATATACAGAAAGTGTAGCTGAGTCTGGTACTTTCTCTAGTACACTATCTATTGCATACATTGATATCTCTGGTGTATAAATAGGATGCCTGTTCATTTGCATTAGTACATATTCTATTAAATAATCATTTCCTTTGCTTGCTACTGCTGCAAGTGCTTTTGATGTATCTATTGCTTCCTCTTCTTTTGCAAATAAACTGTCTCTCTTATTATCTCTTTCTTTATCTACTTCATAGCTCCTGTAGAGCTCTATCAGTGTTTCTACTCGTAGTATTGGAACTAAAAGCATTTCAAGATATACTTTTGTTGCTGCTTCTTTACCATCTTCCTCCATTATCATTTCTAAGTATCTTATCTTTATATCTACACTTTCCATTGACAGAAAAGTCTTATTATAGGCAAACTTAAGTGCCTCCCTTTGAATATCTTTTGTACTACCATTACTCTGTATGTGCTGCAAATAAATACTCCAAAGATCGCAATTATGAGATGTACGCAGGTGTGTACTAAAAATACTTTCTATTTTCTTTATATTTCTTCTTTTTAATGCATCCTTTGCCTCTTGAACAATCTCCTGCGCCTGCATGGCTCAAATAAAAAATACCTCTAATAAAAATACCTCTAATAAAAATACCTCTAATAAAAATACCTCTAATAAAATACTCCTAATAAAATACCTCTAATAAAAATACCTCTAATAAAATACCTCTAATAAAATACCTCTAATATATGAGAAATACTCGTTTTATTGGAAAGTTTTCTTCTCAAAGAGATCTAGAGTAACTGCAGCTAAAAAAGCAGCAAGAGATCCACCTTTCTCTAAGTATAACCTTCTCTCTTTTTCCATACGCCTTATAAACTCTGTCTCCTCCAGAGCTATCTCTTCTGTCTCTTTTATCTGCAGAGAAATTGTATCTTCCTCCTCAAAGGCATAATTAGAACGTAAAAATAGCTTATTCCCCTGAATAGATATTTCATACCCAAATATATCTCCTAATATCTTCAGTATACGTTTTATTCTGTTTCTGTACCTGGTTGCTACCTCCTCCTCAGTCATCTTTTTTTCTTTTCACACTCTCCTTCTATCTGATGTATAGAAGCAATCAGATACGGAATAGAATATTCCTCTGCAAACTCCGGAGCAGTCTCCTGCATCTGAGAAAGTGAAAGAGACAAAGAAGGCTGAACAATACTTTGCTTCACCATTTTTATTTCGTCTCTTACTCTTTGCTTTAACTCTTTCATTAAAAAAATCACCACAAACACAGAAACAAAACTATTCATTGCAGTTAGCATTAGTTAATGTTAATGCAAATGCTAATATTTATAGATACAAACGATCTGTATCTATTTTCTGTGCATAAACATCTAGTATTTTTGTTTTAACGTATTCTTCATAGTCTAAACGTGATTTTCTAAAATGAATTGATGCATCTATGTTAGCTGGTGAGTTTGTATTTGGTTCATTCAGAAGAAGCATAATTGAAAGTAAAATAGTACGTACACATAGAACAGGTGTCCATTGCTCTGTATCTAATTCATCTGTATGTGGATCTGTATGAGCTGTATGTAAAATTGAAATACAAACTTTTCCGTCCTCGTATATATTTGGATGATACATTTTGGTAAGGAAAAACATCTTTGGAGGAGAGAGAGGATAGTCCTTTGGGAAAAGCATTTCTGCCTTTAGAGTATATCCTTCATAGATAGTATTTTGAAATCCGTATATGTCTATTTGCCACTTACATAAATATCCATCAGGACTTTCTGTTCCTGGGACAAACCCTTCCATTGGGGTTATTTTAAACCATTTACAGTCTGGGTCTTTTGTCAGCTGTGTATACTCTGTCAGAAGCCTTCTCATTGAGTGTGGGCGTGGAGCTGTGCGAAGACTAAAGTTCATTCGAAAAACAAACTAAAATCACTAAAATGAAAGATATAACCATAACATAATACTATAATACTATTTCCTTTATTTAACAGTATTACAGAAGTATTTCTCTATATAAGAATATAATACAATAATAGATATACTAACTAACTTATACTAACTAACTTATAAATCCACACAAAAGAAGATCTTTTCAAGTGTTAATTCTCTCTATTTTATTTGTAAGAATGGCCAAGGGAAAGAGTGCAGAAAGTCTTCTACAGGAAATAGAGAGTATGACCTATGAACAGATAAAAGCAGAGAGACCAGCAATTATACAACAGATTGTACATGGAGCTTACAGTGAAAGAGAGAAGATAAGCCTTAGAATGGAGCTACAGAAGAGATTACTTGAAGAGAATAAAGAAATAGTCTCAGAAGGTGTAGCTGGGCTAGAGGCAACAGATAATGCTTTATCTATTCAATGTGATATATCTTCTACTGTTACAAAGAAACTCATTGAATCAGACTCAAAGGTTCTAAGAATAAGAGGGGGACAGGAAAAGCTTGCAGAGGAAATGAACAGAGTTAGTGCTACTATACAGAAGAGAAAGAAAAAGGAGTTTAGAGAAGAAATTCTGTTTATTGGATCACTTGGTCTTTTTATTGTTATTTGCATATACGTTCTATTACGGAGACTATTTTCATGAAACAAATGTATGCAACTGTGTGTGTTATCTATTCTAAAACTTTGTTGCAAATAGAAATAGAATAGCATTTATCTGCTTACATTTGTTTATCCATGGTACTTCTAGCTATTTTATTTGCAGGAACTGTAGCATGCATGGTCCCTGGGCCTTCTGTCCAGGGGACACCTTCTGTAACTGACTTTTTCTCTTTTGTCTGTCTTTTTCTGCTTTTGTCGTTAACATTCTCTATTTCTTTTTATGGGGTAAAAAGGCTTGCAGAGAAGTCACCAAAGAAAATACTACCTGTTACATACGACAGAGGGAGTACTACGCCTTATGAGGCTATCTCCTTCTAGTATAGCCAGGGATTGGTATTACTAGAATAAATACTACTTAGGAGTTATTAGGTTGTTGAGTTGTTGAGTTATTAGGTTATTTTTTCATTAGCTGATAACCAGAATAAATTTATTATGTAGTGTAGGTCTAGGGTCTATAAATAGGAAAAAATTTTAATAAACATTCTTTAGATTTACCTATTTTAGATTTACTTATCCTTGTCAACATTTATTAACTCAATTAACTCAATTAATTCAGTTGCTCTGGTTGTTGTGGTTGTGGTTGTTCTAACTGTTGCTGGTCTAGCTGTTCTTTTTCTAATTGCTGTTTCTTTAGTTCCTGTTGTTCAAACTCTTCCAATTCTTTCTTTAACCGTTCATCTTCTGCATTTAATGTAACTGCCATCTGAGTAAGTGAGTCAATGAAATTATCTAGATTAAAAGGACCTGGATAAGTTGGTGCATATGATGCCATATCATTTCTATTATACTGTTCATTTACCTGAGATACTGTTTGATCAACTACTGACTGCCAATGGGACTGAATCTTAGGTGAAACAGATGAATTTATATCTGACATCCATTTATCTATCTCACTAAGTGACTTTGAATTAACAGGAAGTGTTTGTGAGTGCATCCAGAGCTCTTCTGAAATACTTTGAGCATTTGGAATACTTTTTAAGTCACCTTCTGTTAAAATTTGCATTGATTTAAATAGCCCAGCCTGGAGCAAATTGATTTTGTTCTCTGCTTCTACAATAGCTGCTTCTTCCTCAAGGAGTGTATCTTCAAATGCATAAACAGAAGACATATCTATTTCATTAGAAATTGCAGTCATTTTAAGACTATCTGATTCTACATTTATCTCTCCATTTGAATCTAGCCATACTGATATTTTTACAGTCTTTGGTGATTTATCTTCAAATACAGGAAGTAATCTATATATAGGAGTAGCATTGCATAGAATTACTATTTGTGTATCTAAGGTTACATGAGAGAGAGAAAATGATTTTTTTTCTATAAGATTAGCTGCTTCACTTGGATTATACTTTGCTCGTATAGCCTGGTCTTTTGTAGGCTTTTTGAATTGAGTTCCTTCTTTGAATAACATACATTTGCGTACCTTTTTTGAAGCAGGATTGTACATCTTTATATGGTATGAAGCTGCTGTTATATCTTTTATAATAGGATCAAATCTAAATCTATGCATATGACTCTCCATTAATCTTCTGTATAACCCACCAAAAGCAGCTGATTCTTCCACATTCATTTGCGTCTGTGGTTTTACACCTGTTGCCTCCTGAATCATTTCTGAATTAGTAAATAATCTAGCAGATCCTCCAACTATTTCTACTTCAAATATAATTGACTGGTTGGGTTGTTCTGGTTGTTCTGATTGTTCAGTTTGATTGGGTTGTTCAGTTTGATTAGGTTGTTCTGATTGTTCTGGTTGTTCGGTTTGGTTGGATTGTTCAGTTTGGTTGGGTTGTTCTGATTGTTCTGATTGTTCTGGTTGTTTGAATTGTTCTATGTATATACATGCTTTTTCATACATATTCTTAGCTAGATCATGCACTGGCTGAAATCGTTTCTTTATTGCTTGCTCTAGATCTTTTCTTGTAACCAATGCTTCTACTGATAGATCATCTGATATATCAATTGTTTTTTTTACCTCTGCAAGACCTAATAGATCTCTTTTTATCTGGTTTATCTGCTTCTCATTACGGATGAAAAATTCTTCAGCTGAAAATGCCTCTGGCTTATCTTTGTATCTATTATATAATAAATTGGTTAGATAATTTGTAACACAAACTCCCCCAACAAACACTGTTCCTCTATCAAGTATCTCTATCTTTTTATCTCCAAATACAACAAGCGAAAGAGTTGTTTTTGTATGTCCAAAATCTGCAAGTAAAACAACCTTCTCTGACTCTGTGTGTCTGCGACTGAAATAACACGAGCTAATTGCCTGAGAGTCTGTTACACACTCTATCTTTACTTTTAGGCCACTCAATAAATGCTTTGCTATCTGTTTGTGTGCCTCTGTGTAATGAGATGGTAATACTAGCTCAATCTGTATCTGTGCTTTAGGAGTGCTAGTTCTGCTGCTGTAATTATGCAGAATATTTCTTACATATCCATAAAGATGCGATATTTTATCTGGATTATGTGGTTCATTTACTGTATCTTCTATCATGTATTTATTTACATACTCTTCTATTTCTTCTCTTATATTCTCTACTACCTTCTTTCTATTCTTACATGATGACCCAACCATTCCAAATGACCTTTTCTTTCCTCTATAGTCAATTGCTGCCCTTGAACAACGACTTCCTGTTGAGTCTAGAACAACTTCTCCTGCTGATGTATCCGATGAGACTGTAACCACCTTATATCCTCCTAAATCAATCGAAAGAATTCGCATAAAAAAAAAATACTTTTTACGTATTTATACTGAAAAAAGTCTGGAAATATCTGTCTCTTTCACAAATATAAAACTTAAACTTAAACACACTTAAACACACCTTTTGAACATACTTTTTATTCTTATGCGCTATGTCCTTAACGCATAGCACAGCCTATTATTAACTATGTCTGATACTGGTAGAAACACCAGGAGATGTGAATACTTTCTTATTCAGAAGCACAGATGAAGAAATATAATCAGAATCTGAGCTATCTACTGTCCTAGGATGTAAAGAATTGCCATTTGCCATATTAAGACCTATTTCTGCATGTGTAGCAGGTATAGGAAATGGAGGAGCTGAAAAGTTAATTGCTGCCCCTGAATTTAATGGATTTACTGGAATATTATTCATGTTCATATTTACTGGACCAGCAGAAGTATTACCTTTAATAATTGAATGTATTAAATCTTTTGTGGTTTTGCTTCTATATATATCTTTCTGTGAACTAAAATTTTTGTTACCGTTAGAATTATTCTTATTGCTATTTCTATTAGATATTATTGGATGTACTGTAACAGTTTTTCTTATCCCTGATGAAGGTAATGCTGTAGATACACCAGATGGCTCATGAAAAGTATGTACTCTAGAAGGAGAGTTTGGAATAAAGCTATGCACTACCTGAAATCCAGCTGCTGGATTAATTGAGTTACTATTAATTGCATTAGTATTATCTATTATTTGCTGAGGGAGATATGAAAAAGGACCTGTTCTAGTACGATCTCTTACAGAAGTTCTATTTATTAGAACTCGAGGATCTAACTGATTCATTATGTATGAGTGTGCTGTAATTGGTGCACCTATAGGATTTACTATAGGATTTACTATAGGATTTGTTCTATTAATTGGCCAGCCTGAAGAAAGTGTTCCTCTCTGGAATGTAGGAGTAAAGTAAATACTTGTATCCATATTATAGAAAGATGGAATCCTGCTGTAATCAATAGCTCCATTAATTATTCCACTTTTAAAACAGTATTCTCCTATCTCTTTTACCACCACAGGAATAAGACCCATTCCCCGTAGAAGAGAGCGTAAGCTTTCCTGTTCTACCTGGCCCATACGAGAGAGAACATTAAAGATATTTAAGAAGCTTTCAAGTGCATTACAGAATCCTCTATAATCAAAAGAAACATTTGGCGCATTTGAAGTACTTTCCAATAATAGTCCTTGTGTTTGACCAGAAGTACTACCAAGTAAAAGATCTTTGTTTGTTGCATAATGAATTCTGAGTCCTCTATATATTCCAAAGCCGTCTCTTGAAAAAAGAGAATTGCAGAGATTGCAGTTGATTTTGTTACACATTGCAGGAACAAAATACTCCATAATCACTAGGAAAGCAATTTTTAAGTCATTATAATCTTTTGACAGAGACATAAATCTTTTAACAAAATCAGAAATACTTTCTAGAGTAGCTGCATAGATAGATGGACCTATTAGCTGATTAACAACATTTCGGAGTGGTCCAGACTCTTCTCCTGTAGAAGAAGAAAAAGATTGAGTATTTGATGCTTGCTGCTCTGGGAAATGGCTATTAAGAATACGAATAATAGCTTCTGATGCTTTTTGTCCACACATAAGATACGAATGACCTTCTCTTATTTTTGCACATGTACAGCATAAGTTACATACTCCACTGGCATTCATTAGAAGATTAGTAATTTCTTTGTTCAGTTCATTGCTTAGAGCAGTTTCTTTATGAAACTTACTGAAGAAAGGAAAAGGTTCTGTTGATCCTTGGAAGTTATTTGATCTATTTGGGTTTTTCTGAAATATATTTTGTAATTTCTGCTTGAGATCTGCAATAAGTTCTTCTGTTTTCTTTTCATTCATTCTTTCTTCATTTGACAGATTGATATTAGTAGTATTAGTATTAGTATCTTTGCTAGAAGGTTCTCTTGTGAAAATGCTATTCAGGATGTACATTAGTTCTTCTTCATCAAATACACTGCTATTTTTCTTACTTAGATTTGGTTGTTTATCTTCCTCTGGGTTAGTACATATAACTCTTCTTCCTGCGCATAGGAGAAGAAGTATTATATGAAGAAGGAAGTATTTTCTGATTTTAATAGATGTTTCAATGCTTTTAATAAGTTTTCTGGTGTTTGCCATAAAGCAGAGTTAATCTCTCTATTTATCTTTTCTATGATTCAGATAAGGAAACTGATACAGGAACATATCAGGAGATATATTATTTCTATAGAAATATTTAATAATTTAATTTAATGCTATATATCACACAACCATATTATGATAAATATAGATCTACTTTCTTACCTTGATAATAGGTATATCCTTCTATGTGCAGATGTTTTAGATTATTTGTAATAAGCAGAGCATAGATTAAATCATCAGTTGGAAGAGTTTTTATAACTTTCATTTCCTCTGTATAAATACTAATTCCATCATATGCTTGTGCTACAATATATACCTTTTTCTCCTTATATTTTACTGGATATACTTTCCAAAATGTTCTATTTGTTGTTTGAATATTAATATTTATAAGAACATTGCTTGAAAGATCATTTATAGGAATAAAAGAGTACTCTCCGCTGTATGTACCAACTATAAGAATATTAGATACATGTGAAGGACCTATCCAGGTAACCCCAGATGAAAAAGAATAGAATAGATGCATTTTAGGCTCTATAATATTCTCTCTAGGTATAATAGAAAAGGTGCCTAGATCACAGCCCAAATAAATATTTCTATCATCTGCAAATATACTCCATACTTCATGTATGCATGGAGAATTATTGCACTGCATCCTGTTTTCTATAACCTTTTCTTTTTCCTGCAGACATATTTGGTAGTACCTGCCCAATGATGAAGATACAAAAAGATTATTACGATGCAGATGGTGTTTAAAAGCAGGTCCTGGTAGAGGAATGTGTTTTTGTATAGATAAATCTTGATTGTATAGAGTTACTCCTGCATACTCGCTTGCTATGACTGTTGGTATATTTAAATTATGGAATGAAACATAAAAAGTTCCTGTGTTCTGTACGGTATTATCCCTGAAAGATATTTGTCCTTTTCTATTTTTATTATCTCCATCTGCATTATATATGTATGTAGAAAAAAGAACTCCTTCTGAAGTATTTGTATATTCTGTTACGCCTTTCATGAATAATAATAATAAAAGCAGAAAATGAGAATATGTAAATTGCTGTATAGTAAATATAGAAACTATACATGTCATATAAAAAATACTCCAAAGGAGCAAAGAAATTAAACAAAAAGGCTTCAGTAACCGTTGTAGTTCAAAAAAAAGTGTCAGCACTTCTCAGCCACATTGATTTCATCATTAGCAGGATCTTTCTTTGCAAAAGACAGGGCTACAAAAATTTTGCTTATATTTCTATTCTCTACATATATATAGAAAAAATTTGCATCCTGGGCAGTGTGCAGACCTCTTTGTAGTATCTGCGCTAGAGTACATTTATGTGTACATGTTCTGGGACACTGGCCCAAACACAAGAACTTCCCTCACAACCCACGATGTGTTGGAAGTGTGTGCATGCTCAGTCGCACAGCCTTATGGTGAGGGACAGTGGTTCACACAATATTTATTCTTAATTTCTTTTTTGCATACAGTACTATTATTTATAATGTGCAATAATATTATACTTACATTATAAATAATAGTACTATACTGTTGGAAATAATAATAATTGGTAGAATTATAACATATTATAATATACTGTGAGATAGGTATATATATTTTTCTGTAAATGTTCTGCAGCTGATAAATTATCTGATAGTTATTTTGAGCATGTTTTTCTTTACTGCAGGTTTGCATGATCGAATCTTTGGTCTATCAGAGAATAATTCAATGCACTGCCTGCAATAGTTATCTGTGCATGTAAATATACCTGCTGCAAAGAAAACGAGTGTAATAATACGCATATTTTCTCCTTTTTTTCTCTTTATGTACTTGCCATCTTTCATTGGTTGGTGAATGACAGATACAAGAATAGAAAAGAATGAACAAATAGAATAGCCATTAAGTAAAAATAGGGGCATATAGTTATTCTATTAACAAAACTTTATAATATTTATTACACAAAACTAAAAGTATTTTAGAAGTATTAACTTTAGGTTATCTTCAGTTAACTTTAAGTTGTTTTTAGTGGAATGAATATATATACCTTTTCTATATTATACATTTTTAGATACATTCTCTAACAAAGAAGGATTTCCTTGCACATTGGATTGTACATGCTGCTCTTCTGTTGTAATTACAATAGAACTTATCTCTTCTCCATTTTCTAGGTTATTATTTGGTGTATTTTCTTCCTTTTCACCTTTTTTGAATGGATGGGAAACAAACCTCCAGATACGAGAAAATATACCTGACTTAGTCTTTTGCATATCTGGTAGCCCCATTTCTACATCATTTATATCTATCTCTCTTGTAGCTGAAATACTTGTGCTGAGAATAGTAAAAAACAAAGTAAAACCTAGGAAGACATATGCAAACTTCATATGAGTTTATTTTTCCTTATATTTATAGATCATGTAATATTCTATGATATATTTTATTCTTAAACTATATAAATAGAAAAATCTATATGTTAGATCTAGATTTAAAGATCCAATTAAAAGATAAATGAAGTTATATGGCGCTAACAATATAATACTTAGAGTGAATCTTAAAGTTTCCATCATAATACAGTAAACCAGTAAATAGTATAGTATGAGTTAGCATGAATTAGCATATTATATTACTTATATTTCTATTTAATTTTTTAGTTTAACTTTTATGTTCATTTACTTTCAACTTTTACATTTAGTTTTTTAGTTTAACATTCTTTTTATGCCTGAATATGTAGTTTTCATCAATATCTACTGATTGTAACTTAATTGATAGCCGGGGACCGATCTCTTGCAAGCGTACTTTATCTTCTTGCTCTTCATCTTCATGTGTTCTAATAATGTATCTGTGCTTTCTGCATAAGATAAAGCCTCTTTTCTTTGTAAATGAGACTATCTGCCGGCCTTCAAAGTCTACCTCTTCATTTTTAAATGCATATTGTAGATCATCCACTGTTCTAATATCATTTTCACTTGTATCAAACCCAACAAAAGATATCTCTGGCATATGTCCAGAGTCCAGAGCTCCATTTAGCCGCCTGCACAAAACAAAAGAAACAATAGAGTATGTGCTTGTGGTTAGACTTCCAGATGCACTCTTTTTTATCAGTAGCAGCCTTTTTCTTGAAATATCTACTTGGTCTAGCCTAATAATAAGTGCTTCTTCTCCTTCTGTTTCATCAGCTAAAAACTGTTTAAAACTTCTGTTTTTTCTTGGAATAGGTGCAGCACCTGGAAATAGTCCTTCTAAGTCAAGTAGTAGCTCTTTTGTTTCTTGGGTTAGCTTACTGTTACTTGATGTAAGAATAATTTTCATGCACAAAAAAGAGTGCAAATTTATATTTATTTGTATTGATTAATTTAGCAGATTATTATAATGGACTGATTTAGCAGGTTAATAACACATAGTAATATAATCAACCCAATCTAAAGAATAAAGGATATACAATAATACAAATAATACAGTATCATAGTAAAGTAAATAAAACAATACAATAATTTAGGCCAATAATTATTAAATGGAGTATAGAATTTGTCCAATGGATTCATCTAAAAGGAATATATTTTGCTCCTGATTGTTTACACCATGCAAAATACAAAAATACAACAGAGAGCAGGACTGATTGAGGATCCTTCAAGGCTCACCAAGGCAGAGATTAGTGCAGTGCTTAATGCAATTTTAAACAGAGTGCCCAACCCAACAAGTAAGAAAAAAACTCTTATTTCATTATACAGAAGAAATATGTCTAGTATAAAGCAAAAGAGTGATTTAGTTGCTGATCTACTTGAAAGCATGTATCAGAAGAGGCAGGAGGAGAGAAAGAATGAAAGAAAGCTAGCAATTACTTCTACCTCTAAGCGAAAAAATGAAAGTAATGACAGAAAGAAGCTTAAAGAGCCTATAGAGCAAAGAAAACAGAAAAGAGTATCTTCTACTTTTAATTCTACTAATTCATTCCAAGAAACACATAGAAATAATCCATACAATATGCAAAAACATTCTAATGTTCGTATAGTACGTAATCAAAATCTACATGGAATATCTCGGGGTAGAATGTATTTCTTAGATAAGACAAAAGATATTAATTCATCTATTTCTAAAGTTAGCATAGAAAAGACAGGGACAGGAGAAGAGAAAAAGATTTTATCCTGTCAGGAAGACAAAGAAGCAATGATATTTATATTGAAATATGGAAGAGTTTTGTATCTAATGTTTTCTCTTTTAATAGTTATTGGACTGGGTGTTCAGTCATATTACTCAATAGAGAATGGTGCAGGAAACAATAAAATTCTAGAGGATGCAAAAAAGAAGCATTGGAATGGAAAGATAAATAACTTTACTCCATATGTCTCAAAAGAGACTACAGAAGATATAGAAAAAAGTGTTGTATTTGGTGGTAAATGTCTTAATATAATAGATAAAGTAAATGCACTACTTAGCATAAAGAAAAATGCCATTGCAGAACAAGAAAGATTAGAAAAAGAAAGGATTGAGAAAGAAAGATTAGAAAAAGAAAGAATAGAAAAAGAAAGAATAGAAAAGGAAAGAATAGAAAAAGAAAGAATAGAAAAAGAAAAGAAGAAACAAGAAAGATTAGAAAAGGAAAGGATTGAGAAAGAAAGATTAGAAAAAGAAAGATTAGAAAAGGAAAGATTAGAAAAAGAAAAGATTAAGCAAGAGCGTATAAAATTAGAAAAAGAAAAGATTAAGCAAGAGCGTATAAAATTAGAAAAGAAAAGGATAGAAAAAGAAAGATTAGAAAAAGAAAGATTAGAAAAAGAAAGATTAGAAAAGGAAAGAATAGAAAAGGAAAGATTAGAAAAGGAAAAGATTGAGAAAGAAAAAGCTTTACAGGAAAAGCTAGCTCAAGAGATAATAGAAAAAGAGCATCTAGCACAAAAGAAAGCTGAGCAGGAAAGAATAGCTCAAGAAAAAGCTGAACAAGCTCGTATGCAAGATAAACAAAGTGAAATAGATAAGATAATGCAAAGAGAAGCTCATAAAACAAACCTTAATCAGGAAATACTAAATGAGGAGAAAATAAATGAGGAAGAGTTTAGAAAACATCAACGAGAAAAAAGAAGAGCTGCAAAAAGACAGAGAAAACAAAGAGAGCTACAGAAAGAAAATAGGAGTGAAAAACAATCTTCAGCAGAGGATGAGTTTGTTTTTCAATCTAGCTTAGATAAAGAAAATACATCTAAACTCAAATCAAAATTAGAAAAAGCATCACATTATCAGGAAAAGCTTCAAACCAAAAACTTATATGAAGAAGATAGTAATAAGAAAAATAACAATGAAATAGATAGCGGATATATATCTTCAAACTCTCCAGTAGAAGAAAATCTAAAAGAAATTATTAAAAAAGAAAGTGCTGAAATACCTATAAAAAATAGTAGTACTAATACAACCGCTAAGAAACTTACAACTGCAAATCCATTTGAAAATACAAATATTGGAAATAATAATAGCTCAATATCAAAGAAGACAACAATTAAGGAAATGCTATGGAAGTTTGTTAAAGCTGTTATGCGATTCTTTTTGAAGGTTCTATTTTGGCTCTTTATACTATTTATAATATTCTTTGTTATAATGTATATCCTGCATAAGAGATACATCTACTTTAGAAATATAAAATTACATTATAGACATATCAAACAGAGAATAATTAAGAATTCTCTATACTCCCACCCAACTCTATCCATTAGAGAGATCCATGAGCAATACCAGTCTCTATCTAAAATTCAGTGGCATTTTGTGCATAAGCATATGTCTAAGGATAGTGAAATAAGAGAGTCTTATGTTACAAGAGATAATGTAAAAGAAAAAGCCTGGGAATGGGTTGGAAGTATTTCTGCCCCTACTGCCACTCCTGCCAATCCCACTAATAGTATCACAGCTACTGCTCCTGCTAATGAATCTAAAAGCATAATTACGTTTGCACCTGAATCAGAATAATAAATTATCATTTCAGTTGTTTCTAATAATTTCAATTTACATTACTTTATTACTTTTTATTAGTTTATTATTTATTTCAAATGCATTTAGTTATTATCTTTTCGTGGGCACTCTCTTTTGTACGGATTCTGGGCTTCTCTTTTAGCTAACTCCTGAAGAAACCATGTTCCTAATGTTTCTCTCCCCTTCTTTTCCTTTGGGGTTGCTCTTTTCATAAATCTTAACTGCTTGAGGTTGTTGCTAATATTCATAAAAACTATTTATTCTTCTGCCAGAGCTTTAATGCATGAAGAAATACTTTCTGTTGAACCTTCTTTGTTCTTCAATCCATGATATTCTGATGGAAGACATTCTACAACCCCGTGTTTATTAGAAATATTGAATCCATCAAAGATAAATATCTCTTTTTTGATAGCATTTGGAGATGTAGGAGAAGGATCACCTGCATGAGGAATCTTCTTTTTAGCATCATGATACGGCAGATAAAAACTATCTATTCTTCTAAGAAAACTAATTGATGCTATATGATTGGCAATGTTACCAAGTATAGCTCCGTTATTAGTAAGTGGTTTCTTATCTGGAGTATCTGTGTATTCGCATATACGAAATGTATCTTTTTCCTCAATGAACACACCCATTTTTGCATCTTTAGGGATTGGAACAGCACTAGAAACAATATCTAGTCCTTTTATATCTATCCATCCAACTGCAGCTGGATCTGCAATATTTACAAGAACATTATCAATAGAGATAATATTTATATATCTTATTCCTTTTCCTCCAAGATATTCTAGCGGTGATGTATCTTCTGCTTTTATAGATGAATTTGTCAGATACAAAAAGTGTTTCTTTTGCAGAGCAGCAAACACAGACCCATTTCCATCTGGTACAAGTATTACCTGCTTGTTATTATCATATAATGGCTTATTATCAAGAGAAAGTGCTTCTATATTTCCTTGTTCAATTAATATAATGTACTCTTTTTTCTTCAGAACTGTCTCCTGCAGATGCTTGATTGTTTTATCTTTGTTTGCAGATGACACCATAATTATCCATGGAAGAATACCTATTTTCTCTGCTTGTCTCTCAAATAGAGAAGCTTTTCTCTTGGGTGTTTCTAATACAAAAGTACCTTTTGGTCCATTATATCCTAGTCTAGATCCAGAACCACCTGCAAGAGTTACAACAGCAACAGTCTTTTCTTTAATAAGCTTATATCCGTGCTGTACTGCATTTTCTCTGAGGGAAGAATCAATTTTGAGAAAAATATCCTGCATGAAAAAGTAATCCTATTGTTTACTTATATGTTAAAAGAGGAAATATATGACTTTAGTAACAAATATGGAAATATCTTTGATTAATCTTTTGTTTAGGTCTATTTGTACTTTGGCACAGTCTCTGAATATGCGAAATAAAAGACAAGCCCATTTAACAAAAACATTTATTCTTTACACCATTCTGTTTGAAATGCATACTCACTGCAGGGGAAGATATACTTTACAGTCTCTTCTATGTACTATTCCATTCTTTTCCCGGTACTATACTCTTATTGAGCTAGCAAATGCAAAGCTCTGCATGCGGGAGCTATACAATAACAGGTTTTTCTGTACTGAAGATCCAGTGGAGACATTTTTAGCCTGCTGCATTATTAGCAGAAAGTTCTGGAGTGATCGGCCGCATAATAATTCAGATTATATTAGTTTATCCAGAATAGGCACTGTTTCCAGTATAAATTTACTGGAGAGACAGATTCTTTGTGCACTTAAATATGCTGTGGGTATGCGAGAGTACCAGATAAAGTATGCAATTCAGGAAGAACTAAATATAGATAAAAAATACAAGATATCAATGAAAACATGCCGTGCATATATGCGAAGATTATCTGTATACACAAACTAACTGTATATTAATATTAATTATGTATGATTATAGCACATGGTTTTAATTTCATTTTTAATCCCATTTGCATGATAAATTAGCTGATTTATTTTTCTGTTTTTATAAGGATAAATAATAAATAAGGTTAAAGAATATTCTAATATGGAAAAAATTTTTAATAATTAAATGATATGCATGAGTATATTAAATAATCAACTAACCAACCAATCAAATTATACACTACAATTCTTTATTTTTATCATTGCCTGCTGCAAATTCAGCTATTACTTAGCCTCTTGCTTAAGGGCTGCTGTTGAGCTTTGGGCTGATGGCACCTGCTGCGGAAGATTTTCTTCTTCGCGGCCCCAAAGCTTTCCTTCCATCATTCCGTACTTCACAAAAACAAGAACTGCACCAATGAAAGAAACAGCACATCCAACCCAGAACATTGTTATAACGTCTTTTATGTCTTCTTCACTTTGTATCTTATAGAAGTACCCAAGTAATGATCCTATCATTCCACCCATGCAAACAAAAGTACCTGCATATATCATTTGGCTTGTTGATTTTAAATTGCTTGGGACTAATTTTACCGCCAGCTGCACCCCAGACAAATGCGTTAACCCAAAGTTTACTCCTTTAAGTAGCTCAATTAAGCAGCATCTTTCAAACTTATATGGAGTATCTTTTGTGATTGTGGTGTAGAAAAAGAATCGCATTGCCTGAGATATCTGAGAGATAAGAAAAGCCCAGTAGAGCCCAAGTGCCCGTTGTATTGGAAGAGAGCAAAAGAAAATCAAAATCTCAAGTGCAACACCAAATGCACTGCATGTAGATATTGGATTGCTATAAATGAGACTAGATATCCATCCCAAGAAACCTCCTGTTTTTACACCTGTTCCATCTGATAGTTTTATCACATTTTTATAGTACGCAGATAAATAAACAGTAAGTACGCCTCTGGTTGTACCATTCATTAGAATAATCAGTAGAAAAAACATATAAGCCTTGTTTTTCAGTACCTTTGATATTTGCGGACGTTCTCTTACGCGTGATGCTCCTGTTTCTGTTTCTCTTCTTCTGTCTTGCGGTCCAAGAGTATATACTGCTACAGCTGCAAGTGCTGCAAAGAGTAGATAAGGTATTTGAAGCCGAGAAAACCTTGGATCCTCTTGTTTACTACCACTTCCTCCCATTCCATATACAAGTATTTCTGTAAAGTAATTCACTGCAAGATAAGTAAATGTACCAAACATTCTTTGCCGCCCATACATAGATGAAGGAGCATTCATTACCTTCTGCAGATAGTCTAGAACTATTCGATCAAGCAGAGGAATTGTAGAAAGAATAAATGCAGAATAGATAATAAAGAACAAACAGCATAAAAGAGGCGGTAAGTTAAGGAAAAGTGTCTGGAATAGAATTGCAGAGAGAAGAAGACATCCTGTAAGAACAAGTTTTGGCTTTCTTATTGTATCTGCAAAGTATGCTATTCCCATATTACTGAAGAAAGTAGTTAGCTGCATTGCCATGAATGTAAATGTTACTGCTGTTTGGCTTATCTTTTTGTTTACAAGAAAAAGCTGTCTAAAGCTGTAAAACATAAAGTATTCTATGTTTACCACAATGTACAGCAGCTTGGGGGTTAAGTAAAGGATAGAGTCCACTCTCTTGTACACCATAATAACACCAATAAAAAAAACTATTTATAGGAGGTTTATTAATTATTCATTCTATGTCTTTTTCTAATGATTTATGATAAATTGATATCTTATATTTGTGTTTTATTTTAGTTTTATATGGATTTATGAATATTTCTCTATGTATATATGTATTAAATGTAATTGAAGAGGCTAAGTAAGTTAAAAACAGAGATATTTTATGATGTACAACATAGAATAAACAAAACATATTAAATTAGACATATTAAAGAGTATTAAAAGCATTTCTTCTAGTTTATTTGAGAAAACCACAGAAACTTTTTAATAACATAGCAAATAACAATAGCAAACAACAATAGCAAACAACAATAGCAAACTTTATACAATATTGTTCATGAGTTTATTAAAATGAGTTATTAGTATAACATTAGTATAATACAGTACAACTCAACAACTCAACAACTAACTTTCTCTTTTTCTACTGCCCAGGAGACAGAGTCAAATATTTCCTGCACTTTTTTTGCAAGACCTTCACTGCCAAACATTCCTTCTTTTGTTATTTCTACCATTTCTTCTCCCTCTCTTACAGTTAAACATCCTTTCTCGTATGTTGAATCAAAATACGTTGCAAGTATTTCTGCAACTGCTTTAAGACAGTGCTTTGGTGGAGCTCTTCTTTTGTTTGGTGATGAATTTATGTTAATGGAAATAAGAT
>JAOCNA010178617.1:0-17527 GCA_026546675.1 Papilio helenus | reverse complement strand
ATAGAAATATCCCTTTTGAGGAAAGAGATTACTTGGGATGAAGTACTTGAAAGTATGAGAAGTTCAGAAGATATTCCCAGTGGATATTTGGCAATCTTTACAGGAAAAGTAGAAAAAGATTTACCAATATTTCGGGATTCTCAGAATAGATTAACTCGTAAGAGTCCCAAGAGGAAAAGAGAAAATCTAAGATTTCGAAATAAGAATAACAAGATACAGTGTACCTTTTGTAAAAAGAATGGTCACATATCTGAAGATTGTTTTAAAAGGCAAAGATTGGAAAAGAATTGAGATAAAAAGCCAGAAGATAAATCTAAGCCACCTAAAGTGAATCTAGTACAAGAGATAAATCTGGAAAGAGATTCAGAGATAGAAAATTCTGGATTAGATATGATATCGCGAAGTGATCCAGCACATGGTTTAAGGAAAGTCAAAATCGGAAATCTAGTTACAAGGAATTGTACTATTGAAGGTATTCGAGATTCAGGATCTGAAATTAATTTAGTAAACTGGAAAACATATCGGGAAATCGAAAGAAAGAATTCTCAGCAATATCAATTCCAGTCCACTCAATGGAATGAGATATCTGGACTAAGAAAGAAGTCGAAAGTACATCTTGAAGGATATTTCGAGAGTGAAGTAGTATATAGGAAAAGGAATATAGGAAAACAGATATTCTATATTACTAAGGAGGAAGATATTCCAAATTTAATAGGTCAACCTATTTTAGAAGAATGCACCAGATATATTTTAAAGAACAATGGAATATATTCTAAAAGAATATATAAAAAAGATTTGTGTTGTTTATATTGATGACATATTAATATTCTCAAATACAATTGAACAACATCAAGAAGATCTAATAAAAGTATTAGGAAAGCTAAAGGAATTTGGTATGACTATAAATGAGAAGGAGTCTGAATATTTTAAAATAGAAATGGAATCCTTAGAACATATTATAATGAAAAATAGGGTAGACCCATTAGTATCTAGAATGCAAGGACTATTAGATTTTAATTCACCATAAAATTTAAAAGAATTGAGAAGATTCTTAGATATTTTAGATTATGATAAATACTTATTACCAGATCTCTCTCAACAGTATTAACACTATTATATGAGTTACTTTCAAAAGATGAAAAGTTTAAATGAACACAAGAGAGAGATAAAGCATTCTATAAAGAAAAAAGACTTTTATCTGAAGCAGAAGATTTACTTATTCTAGATCTTACAAAAAGATTTACATTGATAAGTGCTACATCCGATTTGCCTAATAATCTTTTATGAGTAAAAATAAAATATATAACAATATATAACAATATATAATACAAAATACAAGATAAAACATTATTATTAGGTACTATATTTATTTTGTGTATGATAGGATATATATTTACTTTGCATGTACAAATGATTAATTATGCAGAGAAGAATTAGAAGAAGCATGTTTCTTAAGTATGTCATATATCTTTAGACTAATTGAAGAAACATTTTCTTCTGGTTGTATGCTTCTATTTTTTGTTATAGATTCCTTACTTCTAGATTTTCTTGTATATATTGGGCTTCCTTCATCCTCCTTATCAGATATATTATATTCTTTTTTAGAAGGATATTTAGTATCAGAGGTACTATTTCTTGTACTATAATCTTTTATTTCTTCTTTTCTTTTACTGTGTTTCTTTTTGCTTTTTCTATCTTCCTTTTTTCTTTCTTTACTTTCTACTTTATCTCTCCTCTTGTTCTTTTTCCCATCTTTGCTTTTACTCTTTTTATGATGCTTCTTTTCTTTTATATCTTCTTTTTTGTGCTTCTTTTTACTGCATCTTTTCTCTTCTTCTGAATAGCTGCTATCTTTAGGACTAAACTGGTAAAGTGCATCAGAAACTGAAGCTTCACTATATCCATCTAGAATACTAAGGACCTTGCTCTTATTTCTTTTTGGTGCAAAGATCTTTGGCTTCTCTTTTTTAAGTATCTCTCTTAGAGCTATTATCTTCTCTCTTTTACGGTCAAGAGCTAGTAGAACACGTTCAGCTAAGGCAGTTTTCTTTGAAGATGTTCTCAATCTCTCAGCACATTCCATTTTCTTAGGAGGAAAAGAGTCACCTATTCCTCTAAGTGTTAGGGATGGACTAAAGTTCTTATTTCTCTTATATGTATATACATTTACTGCATCAGAGAAAACAACATGCTTCTCTGGAGGTACATCTAAAAGAGTATTTGAGTTTGAGTTCTGTAAAGGAGTAGTGGTACTTCTGTTTTTTTTCGTCTTCCCTCTTCTAATAACTGAGGCTATAGCTTTTAATGGGAATAATAGAATTTTACGTGTTTTTTTAAGAATTACTTTTGCTTTTGAAGCCATACTTCTTCTATGCTCCATATTTCTTTCTTGCTTTCATAGTTATACATAAGTATGACACAGATGTTTTGTATGTGGTTGGGTTAAAACAAAGAAATATAACTGGAGTAAAACATATAGATAGATGCACTATTAAAATATTTATATATATCATATATCCCAGGCATATTTATTATTGATTCCTGCAACTCATTGCTTTGATGCTGAGCCATCCTCATCCTGAGTGGATTCTGATCCATCTGACCCATCTGATTTATCCCCTGAAATAGCAGAAGAAGAGGTTGTTGTTACAACGGTTGTTCTTTTTCTATTTCTTGCCTGCCCCTTCTTGTATAGTCTAATGTACTCTGGTGGGAGGGTGGTGTATACAGCATTGGCTGAGTCTGGAGATACATTTGCAATCAGATTTACCAGTTGGTTGAACAGCTCTAGCTTGGCATTTGGTCCATAGTCCTCCATTCTTACCTGGTCCTTAATTGGGAGGTATAGAGTTACTCTGTACGCCATGTGGAGATTAAGCTTTTTTGCAATAGTGTCTGCATTCTTGAGAGATCTCCAGTTGCGTATCAGGCTAATCTGTGACCGGTTCAAAAGGCCAACCTGTTCATCATCATCTTCGTGGTCAAGGCTAATGGAGTGATTCTGCTGTGAAGTATTTTCGCTACCTATTTCTTCATAGCTCTGAGATGGATAAGCTATAAGAGCATGTGCCAGCACAAAAATAACTCCTAGTGACCCTAGAACTAATTTCATTACTATGTCTGTTTCTCTGAGTTATATGCCCACAGGTAAAACATCTTCTCAATATAGACCAATCACATTTAAGGAGCTAAAACACTGGCTATCATGTGTTACAACCTATAACCATGGGCCTAGTTTTAGATACTCTCTAAGCACACAGAAGAAAGACCATTCTGTGCTTATTGATGGGGTTCCTAGCTCGGATTTGTATTTAGAAATGATTTCTGAGATCTTTTTCTGTGCTGCCTCTGATGCACTAACTGATAGAGTCAGTAGAATATCCTCTGTTAAACGGCAATAAGAAACTGCACATAAAAGAGCATGCATACGCAGAATATCTCTCTCGTGGTATCTATTTGCAGAAGTAAGAAACTCTACAAGCATTGACATAATTTCTGCTTTACTTCCTCTTGTTGAATTACTTTCTGTTATGGTGGTGCCTTTAGATAATAAAAGCATGATCTGCTTTCCTTTGCTCTTTGGTAAACACAAAATACCTTTCTCTACCAGCATATCTCCAACCTTTTTTCTTGCATTCTTTATATGGTATCTCTCTTTCTTTAGGGAGTAGCTTTCTCCATTTAATAGGAGAAGCCATTTCTTTACAGTTCTTGGTTTCTCTGACTTCTTTATCTTTCTATATGCTTCATCTTGTACTGGATTAGATGGAATATATGTGGTAGATACATATATGTATTTCTGTTCATCCACATGTATGTTTTCGCGTAAAACAAGATCGCATAGGATAAGTGCTCGAATAGACATACTTACAGGGTCATAAAGAGAAGGAACAATGCTTTGGTAGGATGCAGAGGTTAGAATAATAAGCATTTCTGCTAGGGATAGATCTAACCGCATTTTTTGTGCTGTGAATAGAGCACTCTGCTCTGGTACATCTCTTCTTCTTGACACAAACTCTTCCTCCATACACAATAGAAAATACGCTTTATTTTTCATTGGAAGAACACAAAAGATGAATGCTCCATGAACAAAAAACATCCATTGAATAAAATAGAGGCAGACTTATCTTCATTTATCCGTGTTTCTTTGCTTTTGCGTACTGCAGAAATAAGTGCATGATTTAATTCTATGTTTGTCTCTATGTCTACATAGTTTCGTAAGTAGCTAAGGTACTGTATAATTCGGTGGAACTTAGCAGATGATTCTTTACTCTGCTTATTCACTGCTGCATCTATTAAATGCTTTTCTATGGATGATGCATCTCTGATATACAGAACCTTTTCTTTCTGGAGCATCTTTTCATTCTCACTTGATACGTATGCAGAGATCTCCTTTTGGAACAAGGAAACCTGCTCAAGATCTAAGCGAGATACTCTTGTTCTTCTTATGCCCTGTGCAATAGCAGAAAGAGCATTAGCATTATGAAGCTTACAGAGCTCTTCCATTACATTAATCCAGTACTTCACAGGTGCTGCAAGAATATGCTTGCTCTTGCTTGCACTTATTGAAGTACTTCTCTTTTCAGGTAATGCCTGCATGATAGATAGGGAAACAAGAGAAGAAAGACCTTCTGTAAAAGAAAGGTACCCATGGAGAGTTGGTGCTACTTCTTTCATAGCAGCAGAGGAGCTGAATCTAAGTATCTCTACAGGAGTTATATCTAATATAGCTTTTACCTCTGTTGCTGTTACTTCTTTTGCAAATACAGCAGGGGTTAGCTCCATAAGATCAACTGAGGCAGCAGCAGATTCCATTGCAGCTTCTATCTCTCTGGCAGACACCTCTTTTTCCTCTGCTGAAAGATCTACTCTTCTTTTCTCTCTCTCCACCTGCTTCTCATACTCTGACAGCATATGAAACAGTATACCTGACTCTATATAAAAACAACTCAGTAAATCCCAATTGAAACTATCTATTACTCACTATTTACTAACACTGGATTATTTACAAATAGGTTAGTATAAGCTGGTATAAGAGATGTAAACATATAATATTTATTGTTCCTCAGCATTTGGAACGTCTATATGAGTTATAACTGATTTTCTACATAATGGACACTCATCAGCATACTTAGTTAGCCATTCAGAGACACAAGCACTATGGAAAAAGTGTTTGCATGGAAGAGTCCGTATTACTTCTCCTTTTTCAATATTTTGTAGGCATACTGGACACTCTTTGCTTGCCTCCTTTGCCAGCTCCTCTGGGCTTTCTTTATTTAGCTCTTCTTCTGCAACTACTTTTCTTCTATTTGGACCATCACCTACATAGTAGATTATTGTAAATATAATACTGTTTGGGTCCTGGCGATAGGAAAAAGGAATCTGTTGGAAAAGTAGATCAAAATCTCTTATCCAGGGACCTCTTCTTGTATTATTTTCTTCTTGTTCTGACTCTGACTCTATTTCTATCTCTGTGTCTCTTCCACTTTCGCGATCTCTTTGCCGTGATAGATTTATAAGGATACTTTGAACCAGTGACAGAAGACTTCTCTGCATTTCCTCATCTATATTCATATTCTCCTGCTGTTCTTGCTGGCTTTCTCCCTGCTCTCTGGAGTTGCTATTATCTTCCCCTTGGGGTATCTCTCCTATTACTACCTCCTGAGAGCGGTTACGTATTATATCTTGCAGCAGCTGCTGTGGTATCTGCTGCTGTATCTCTTCATTATCTTCTTGTGTACTTTCTTGTTCTTGCTGCTGTGCTGATTGCGATCTGGTAAATCTAGTAGAGGTATTAGATGAGCCTAGAAGCCTTAGAAGTAAAGAAAAAGCAGACGTTATAAGAGAAAAAGGATAAATATTACGGATGGTTCCTTGTTCTCTTACAGGAGGGCTGTTCTGTTGCTCTTCATTTTCGCTTGACTCTTCTGCTTCTTCTCTTTTTGCTCTCTTGGAGAATGTCTCTTCTTGTTGTTTCTTTTTCATCCCCTATAAAACGAAATTTTATTTATTCCTTGGGATCTTCTGAAATGTTCTTTGTAACTGATGCATATTTAAATATAGCACCTCTTGTATTTTCATATTCTTCTAGCTGTACAACATATATTCTACTTTTTTTTGTTGGCAGATCTTCTTCTTTTCTCTCTGCTACTTGTAAAATAGGCTTTGGATAGTTTCTTGCACCTATATAGCTTGCTGTTTGAATATCTGGAGGTAAATGTTCTTTAGAAAAAGACACTTTCTTTGGATGCGCAGGGGGTAATTCATTTTCTTCTAGTTTTATGCGCTTTTTGTTTAGTTTATAGAATATTTGGCAAGTTCTGTACTTAGCATTTCTTTGTGTGTTTTCTTGTGTGACTCTTTTTATGTGTGCAGCCCAGGAGAATGTTCGTATTTCAGATAATAGTGCCTGGTTGTTGTAGAAAGAATATTTTTGCTTTAAAAGAAACTTACAGATCTCCTTAAGTGTGTGCTCTTTCATATGCGCTATAATTAAGAAAAAACTTGAAGCTTTATTTAGACTATTGGTCATTGGACCAGTCAAGAAGAAGATTAACAGCCTTTTCTAAGTCTCCTTCCGTATACACTAGAGCAATTAGGTTCATTTCTCTGTTTGCGTAGCCAATGGTTTCTAGCTCGGCTAGCTGCACAGAATACTTCTCCATTGCTGCCTTTCTGTCAAACTGAGGTACTCCATAGCCAAAGGCATTGTTATGCTGTGGGTTTGGCATTGCTCCTGTATTGGGGCCTACTCCTTGTCCATGTCCATGTCCTGGATTGCCCATGTTTGCAAAGAGATTGTTGCTAATTGACTTAAAGATCTCTGGGTTACTTGTGGCATAGTTAAGTAGGGAATTGTATTGTTCTGGATTTGACTTATACATTTCAATTAGCTTTTGAAGGTTTTCCATTGCAAACTCTTTGGTTGTTGGATAAGCACTCTGGTTTGGGAAGTATGACTCTAAAAACATGCGAAGTATTTCTGGGTTCTTTAGCAGCTCCATTATCTTAGCATCCATTGCCCCTGGTGCTCCTGTTACTCCTGCTGCCCCTGGTGCAGTAGATGTGTTTGGTGTACCTGATCCACTGTTGCTTCCCCATATGTTCCCCATGTTTGCAGCTAAAGCCTGTAGAATATTCTGGTCTATTCCTCCTAATCCTGGTGTGCTTGAGCTATGCTGCCCACCAAATGGTGCAGATGATGCAGAGGGTGTAGGTGGAATAGGTGATGATGTATTTGCTGCTTGTGTGTTCTGTATAGCAGGTGCAGGTGCTGATACGCTCTTCTTTTCTGCACCAGGAATAACTAAATGAATAACTGAACTATCTGTAAGAGAGTAGCTTTTGAGGGTCTGGTCATCCTTTAGCAGCCTCCCTGCATAAATAAGCCGTATCTTCTCTTGAGGAATAGATATCTGAGAAGAAAGACTGCTTTTCAATGCAGAAACACATTCCTCATCACTGGATACCTCGACAGTATAAAGCTGTCCCTTGCTTGTCTTTATTGTAATTTTCATTGTTTGTGCAAAAAAAAGGAATATCAAATAAATAAAAATAATATTCAAGTGGTGAATAAAAAATAGAAAATAAATATATATGCTATGCTAGTATATTATCAACCTACTACTTTCTATTACTTTCTATCCATTTAAGCTTTATTTATATACTTTTGTTCTTTACTGAGATATATATTACATATAACAAATAATATATCTGCTACTATACTAAAATAAAATGGACTAAACTAAATGTCTTATCCAGCATTCATAATGATTCTACTTCTTGATACAGTTTCTGGCTTTGTTTCTACAGTTCTTTTTCTGGTTGTAAAAGGAAACAGGTTTTTTATCTTTGATTTTGAGCATTTTTTGCAGGTTTGGGGAGATATACTGCTACTATCTTTTGTACTTCTTTTAACTAGCTGTATTTTTTTCTGTACTTGAGGCTCTCTTGATTTAATTATCTTACTGGCTTCATCACCACTTAAGCTGCTAGTATTACTGTTTTTTCTCTTCCTTTGAAGAAGACTTATGAATGGGATTCTCTTCTTTTTCTCAGTTAAAGTCTGTGTTGGCCGAGAAGTAATTATTTCTGAATCTTTTCTCTGAAGCAGTATTTTCTTTTCTCTTATTGCAGCTTTTTTCTCTATCTCACTTGGGTTCTTTTTACCTGTAAAGAATACTACTCCTGCTAGAATAAAAAGAATGCAGATTATCCCTGCTATTATTCCAAGCACTCTTTTGGTAAGATGCATTTACAATCTGCCTCTCAGGATTATATATATTTAGAACATCTGATTAAGGGTCACAATCAGAGGAATATTGGTCATTTTTTTATGGAGAAGGAGAGCACATCTACATTTCATCTGCTGGACATTATGAGGTACAGAGTGCCAGAAGTATATGCAGATGACACCCCTAGTGGAGTACTTAAGGCAGTACGTGAATACACTCCTAGGTACCTGTTAGATATATACTTTCTTGCAGAAAATACATCAGTTTGTGCCCTGCTACATCCTTCAATGTATGATAGAGTGTATAGGGGGTGGCTCCGTGCTGGAGACATCATTAAGATCATTGCATCAGAAGAAGATATGGTGATAGAGATAGAAGTGCATACACATAAGACAGATGAAACAGATAAAGCAGGTATATCAGATAAAATAAGTAAGACAAGAAAAGACATTTACCTAACATCACCACGTCCTATATACAACCAGTCTGGATATTACATTCCCTTATTCTCTGATGAAGGATACGTGCTTTGGGACAGGAAGTGGCAGAAAAGTCTTAAAAAGTATTCAGAAGCTCCAACTGATGCAGAGGTAAAGGAGTTTCCAGAGGAAGATGTTCTATTTGCTCTTAGCACAGCAGGAAAGAAAAGAAAAGCATCAGGAGAGCCTGGGAGAATGCATAAGTCCAAAGAAAGTGTGGTAAAAGGTAGGGTTCTATTAAAAAGTAGAATCTTTTCCATAGAACAGCAAACAACATCAGGAGTACCTCTATTCTTTTCCTTTATTCTCAGCACAGAAACAAGAAATATTAAGGTATTTGTGTGGCAATCAGCTGTGCAAAGGTTTTTCTGTCTTCAGGAAGGAGACTATGTGGCAATTAAAGGGTTTAAGATAAAGAGAAAAACAGGTGCACTTATTTTAGCAAATAGAATGAACACAGACACGGACACAAAGTATAGAAAAATACCAGAAATATCCGTTAATTCTTCAAGCCCAACAGGGTCTATTGAACTCACTGAAAAGATAAATGAGTGTGAGATAGAAAAAGATCTTGAGTTTACATGTGTTAAAGGACAGGTAGAATATGTTAGCTCTCTTATGCGATGGAAAGAGAAAGGGAAATATGGTAAAAGGCTAAGAGAGTTTGTATACCTAAGGATTTCAGGTGTAATAGTTAAGCTGCATAGTAATGCTTTTCTAAGCTTGCTTGAAATAAAGGCAGGTGCATATGTAGAGATTAGGCATCTACGTCTCTGTGTCCTAGGAGGCTTTTCCTTTTATATATCATCTTTATATACGCAATACTATCTGAGTGAATCATCTGCACCTAATCCAGACTACCATGTGATATATAATCCAGTTCCATCCTTGTTTTCAATTGAAAATGGGATAGGATACATTCCAGTATGTGTATCTACACTAAGTGAGTATCAGAGAGCAGCAGCAACTGGCCTAGGTCCTCTTTATATAGATGGAACACCTATTAAAAGTACCTCTCCAGACTCTGCATATCTCAAACGAGAGATTGCATACTATGGGCATCTTATATCAATAGAGGAAATATCTGCAAAAATAGATCAGTTATACCTGGATGAAACTGAACGATTTATTGTATCAGGAAAAATTATTGGTGTACGACATATGGCAGTGGGTGATTCAATAGGTGAAGAACTCTTTGATGTATCATACATAATGGTGGAAGAGAATGATGAAGATAATAAGGATAATAAGGATAATAAAGAGATAACAAGTGGAAAAGAAAAAGAAGATAAAATTCATGAAAAAATAGAAGAAAATGCTATAATACGTATTGGAGAAGAAGATAAATATTTGGATATTCAAGTATTCCAAAACCATCTTGTAGAGGGACTGTCTTTTGCATCTACAGTAGCAGACTTCCTAAAGATCAAGGACTTTTCTGGGCACCACACAGTTTATGAAGAACTAAGCAAGCAAGTGGGAAAGTTCTTCTACTTTGTGGTAGATGCAACACGTATTAATGAAAGTACTGTCCTTTTTGTAGGAGTTTCTATTCTACGGGAGTAATAGCAATAATAATAATGAGTAAGTTGCAAGCAATAAAAAATATGCACATGCATGAAGAAGAAGTAAGAAGGAAAGAGAGACCATCTCTGTTTGAAAAAGAGGAAGTGCCAGTATATACAGATCTTTTTGTGCCTAAAGTTTCTATGTATGATGAGAAAGTAGTACCTGAATCTGTACCAGTACAGAGTACTATTTATAGACAGCAGTCTGTAATTGTCTTTGGATATTCTGCACAAAATCTAAACTCAATCCTTAGTAGGTTTGAAAAGATAGGAAAAATGAAGAAGATTGGCTATGGAACAAACTGGGTGGAAATAGTATATGAAAAAGAGAAGTGTGTTTATTCTGCCCTGAAAGAAAATGGATCAATGTACAATGAGGAAATGATTGGAGTTATAAGCGGAAGTAAAAAAGAGCCTATTATTCTGCAGAAAACAGATACTCAGCTGCTAAAGAACAATGGACCTGGTGTTATATCTCGAATATTTTCTTATTTATTTGGCTAGATAGAAGTGTCCACTAAATGCCTTTAATATTAAATATTAAATAAACGTTTATCTACTATATCTAATAAGTCTTTGTCCATTAGAACATCATCTATTTCATCATCTGGTAGTAATATATCTCCATTAAACACTATGTTTGAGGGCTGAAGAGTAATATTGTATTGATCTTTTATCTGTTTTTTTGCTGTTTCAAGTAGCTCTCCTATCTTTGTTTCATCTGTTCTTTCTACTTCAACTGAGTCATATGGTGTATATCTAAGTACATATGTAGTTGGTTTAATCTGCTGAGGTACTGATTTAGGCATTAGCACTGCATCTAGAACTAAAGGAGCAGGACCAAATAGATCCACTGCTGCTTTAGCTTTTATGTATCTTGAAATAGTATCTTCTTTGCATCGGAGAGTAAAAGATGCAGTAAATCTTGTCTCATAATCCTTGTATATATGTTCAAATGTATCTGTAGGAGCAAGTAAGACTGTTTTCTTTGTACCACCAAATAGTATATGTACTTTAATTGGTTCTATATCTTTTTCACATATCTTCTCTATTTTTGCAGGCTCTCTACTGCTTTTTTCTTCTGTTTTTGCAGGTCTTCGCATAAACTCCCAGTCATCCATTATTTTTGCACAGCTACAGACAGAATGATAAAGAGTAAAAAATAAACTCAACACAGTTATATACATTATTATTGTTTTATTTTTTCTAGATAGAAGTTTACTTTTGTTTTTACCTTGCATGGGACATAGCAGTAAGAGAACAACATTAAGAATAGTAGCAAGCATACTCTTTATTCTAGGAGGATTGTACTGCCAGGAAGAAAGAAGAAAAAATATACCTTTACTTGCTGTTAATCTTTTATTTAGCTATCTACTCATGTGGATAGGATATCAGTTATACTGTCGTAATTAATTGTGTATCATTGCAGACATAGACCTACTTTTTACTTGCTACATAAAGAAGCAGATCCACTATACGTGCTGAGTATCCATACTCATTATCGTACCAAGCAATTAGCTTAACAAACTTATCTGATAGAAAGATAGATGCATTAGCATCAAATATACTACTGTAGCAACTGCCAATAAAATCACTGCTTACTACATCTTCTTCTGTGTATGCAAGGATACCGCTAAGCATACTTTCACTTGCTTCCTTTATCTTTCTCTTTATCTCCGCCTCTGGGGCAGCATTCTTAAGAGTTACAGTTAGATCAACAACACTTACATCAGGTACAGGTACTCTAAAAGCCATACCAGTTAGCTTGCCAGCAAGTCTAGGAATGACTTTACCAATTGCTGCAGCTGCACCAGTAGATGCTGGAATAATGTTCTGCAAAGCACCTCTTCCATCTCTGTACTGCTTCATGGACATACCATCAACAATACGTTGTGTGGCAGTTAGAGCATGCACCGTTGTCATTAATCCTTCTTCAATACCAAATGCTTCATCGACTACCTTTACAAGCGGTGCTAAGCAGTTAGTTGTACAGCTTGCATTGCTTATTACCTCTTCTCCCTTGTAATCTTTATGATTTACCCCCATCACATACATTGGTGCATCTTTACTTGGTGCAGTAATTACAACAATACGGGCTCCTGAGTCTAAATGACCTTTGCACTGCTCTACAGTCTTAAAAACACCTGTTGCTTCAACAACATACTCAACACCATACTCTCTCCAATTAATATTTGCAGGATCTTTTTGTGCTGTAACTGCTATACGCATGCTTACCTGCCCACTTAGAACAAGTGTATTTCCTTCATGCTCAACTTTTATGCCATCAAGTGTTCTATGTGTAGAGTCTCTAGATAGTAGATATGCTAAGTATTTTGCATCAACAAAAGGGTCATTGATGCAACCTATCTCAATGCCTCTATTGATTGCAATTCTTGCAACCATCTTTCCTATTCTTCCTGCTCCATTGATACCTACCTTCATATTGTTTTGAAAAACAAAACAAATATAAATGCCACGAATAGATGCACTTAAGGTCCTCTCTTCTGAGACAAGATGCACACTCCTGCTGCCATACAAACCTTCACAGGAAATGAGAAATGCATTTATGCTTCCTAGGGAAGTTACTGTTACTGTTGAAATCTTCCCAATAGGTGATCTATCTGTATTTGCAAGAAATGAGCCATTATTCTATGCAGATGGGTATCTTACTGCAGAGAATGGAGCTCCTTCTATCATCCCCTGTCCTAGTAACTCTTTCTGTACACCATCTCTTGTTCCTCCAAAGATTGCAGATACAGATGTATTTAGTACAGGAATAAAAACAGCAGCAGAATATGCCCTTGATGGGCTTATTAAAACAGCAAAAAGAAAATCAGAGGAGGCAGTATTCAATGCAGAGAAAACAGAATGTATGAGACTATCTATTTTTCTTGCTAAAATAGGAAGAGTTTCCGCTGCTTTTGATATACTGCATGAAGGACTTACTCGGCCACTTAGCAGACAAGACACGCCTCTATATCTTATATATGATGCTTACTACTCATTGATAATTGAAAAGGAAAAAAAGAATGCTTTAGATAAAGCAGTGGGTCTTTCATCAGCATTAGATGGATCTTTATCTTCTCTTACTGAGGATAGAATAATTGCATGTATACTAACTGCATTTAGGAAGTGCGAAAAGAAGACTCCAAATGCACTCTCCTTCTATACCCGTGTAAAAGTGTCTAACAACAAAAAGACAATGTTCTTCTATCTTCTAGCACAGGAAATGGGCGCTCTGCATGGGGGTGCAAGAAGTGCTCTGCTTAATCTGGCAGAAGAAGCACCTATGTGTAATAACTGCACATATAAGCAGGTGGGCAGCACAAATAAGATGCTTAGAAGTATGAGAGCAGTATCCTCTTCTATACAGCTCAGTAAAACACCAAGTCACACACTCATTGATAAACATAGATACAGAGACTCAACCATAGAAGAAATAATCATATCTATTTCAACCGATTTAAATGATCAATCCATAAAGATAGGAGATAAAAAGGAAAGAAAAGATATTTCTGTGATGGTGCATGATAAGCTATTTATTTCTTCAACACATGCTGCACAGGTAAAATCTATTCTGATTGAGTTATCATCTATGCAGTCATTTACTCTGCATGGGAAGCACAAACAGATGGAAAAAAAAGATACAACACTTATTCTATATAGCTCATCTTCTGAAAAAGGATATATATTTAATATTCCATACTCAGCAAAGATAAGAGAGATAAAACTAGAGTATAAGACTCAAATACTCACATATCCATGCTCTATCTCTGTTGAGGTAGTCCCTGAAAGAATCAATAAGAGAATTTATACGCATAGATATATGGTATTACCTACTGTACTAATGAAGGATAGACCTGTACATGAAACTGCAAGTAAGTTTATTACGGAATATGCTGGTGCACCATGCACACTTTCTTCTCTGAATAAATCTTTGCCATTCCCAGTGTCTGTTCGTATTCCTTTCATGCACGGACAAACTCTTCTACATGAAACAGTTAATCTTTACTGGATTATACTTCCCATTGCAGAAGTAGAGAGAGACAGCAATTATAAAGACAAAGCTATTATTCAGGCAGTAGATCATGAAATACTTCTAGGGACTAAAAGTGGTCCAAATAGTAAATACTCATCTCTTGCCCCAGGCCAGAAGATAAATGTGCCTTGGATAGAATTAAAGCGCCTTTTCTGGCATCTCAGCAGTGGAAGTAAACGAGGCTCCTTCTTCTTGTAGATTAGGAGGTGTTTCTGTCCATGCTTCACTGAACAGAGTTACTAAAGGTGGCTCTAAAAGCTGTGCTTGTACCTTTGAGAGATCTATTTCTGTATTAGAAAATTCAGCAGGGGTTAATAGAGTGCATCCCTCTGGTACTTCATCTAATTGGTCGGATTGATTGGATTGGTTGGACTCACTTGATTCATCTGATTCATTAGATTTATCTGATTCATTCATTTCGTCTTCTACCTGATCTATCATATTTATACTACTTTCATCTGCTACTAGATCCTCTTCCTTAATGTAGATTCCTGGATACTCTACCTTTACAAAGTATCCAATACGAGTGAACTCTTTTCCCTCTGGAGTAGAACATACTACCACAATAGATGTTAGGCCAAGTAGATGCTCTTTTGGTATCTTAGACAGATCAGGAGGAGAGAAAGTTAGATCAAACTCAACAACACCTTCTGGGATTTCTTCTATTTCTTCCTTGCACAGGACCTGGTCATATGCATCTGTTAGAGAAGTAGCTATGTAGATCACTTTTATCTTCATGCTCTGGTTCTCTTTATCTGAGAATATTCGTACTACAACCATTATATCCTTGTGTAAAAGATCGTTTCTATCCTTAGCGCCCGGAAACTCCACATTGTGTACCTCTATCATGGGAAATAAAATTTATTTGAATAAACTTATCTGTTACAGCAGACACTGTCTACTTAAATAGCACTTATCCAAAGAGATCTAGATCAGAGCTCTCTTCTTTTTCAGACTCTTCCTGTGGTGCTGTCTCAGTCTTTTCTACTACTGCTGCTGCTGGTGCAGAAGAAACAGATACCTTAGACATGCCCTTCTGGATTAGCTCCTCAGGGGTCTGTCCTTCTACTTTTTTAAGCAGTTCTTCTATCTGCTGCATATTTGGGCTTGCTCCAGCTACAGCTAAGAGTGCTTGTATCTCCTTTGCAGAGGGCTCTTTTCCATTTGCAAGATGTAAAAGTCTGTATGCTACTAAACAGTTCATATGCAGGGGGAAAGAAAAAATAAAAATAATAGTTAGCAGCAATAGTTAATAGCAGTTAATGCAGCAGTTAATGAAATAGTACTACCATCCACATAGAAATGAGCTTTTTATTTATCATTGACTGCTACAAAAAGAGAAGCAGTAGCAAGCTCTTTATAAACAAGTGAGTTAGAAGAAGAGAGCAGAAGAGAAACAAATAGAGATATTTGGTCGCTGGAGAGAGCTCTAAAAATAGAAAGATATTCCATAAGATTATTATTGAAATGGGTAAATGATGGACAGGTTTTCTCAATAAAGAAGTAGCAGAACTCTGTAAATTTCTCTTTTATAGCTGATAAAGGCATACTTGCAGTAAAAATAGATGTAGACATAGGTTTTTCTGGCAATGCTTGTTGAGATATTGGTGTAGAGTAGGTTTTATCCTTTGAAATATGTAGCAGTTGCTGCACGCACTCTCTTATTTTGTTTGAAGGAGTTGAGATACGTCCCTGGGCACACTCATCAAATATCTCCATTCTTTCTATGTTACCATCCAGGAGTTCAAATAGGAAAACAGCATTAGAGAATGTAAGTACAGAAACAAGGGCATATAAAATATCTCTCTCTCTGGACAGGTTTAGATAGAGATAAGGAACAATCTCTTGTATTTTCTCCCACATTGGATCATCTGCATTGTAAATGGATATAAGCAACTGAATGAAAGAAGAAATGATACCCTTCTTTTTTCTCTGCATTTCAATTAGTAGATTTGTACAATAGACTGAGCTGTACTGATTATGCAGTAGAGATAGAATCAATGCTCCTATAATGTCTTTGAAGTTAATACTTTCAAGTGAGATAAAAGCAAATAGCTCATTTGCTGCAAGAGAAGGTAAGGATGAATATGCCAGTAAGATTTTGTATGCAGTAAAAGTATCTCGAGTAGAGAAGATGATTTTTTTATGCTCTAACTGAATGAGTATACTAGAAATTTTGTCTATCTCTGCAAAGTCATCTGAAAGTGATAGGTTTACTGGTGTTATACTGCATTCTTTCTGTACTTCTTCATCTTTCTGATCTATAACAAGAGGAAGAAGTACTTGGTATCTCTCTGGAGAAAGAGACAGACGAAGTATTTCTACCACTGTACTAGTATTCCATCTTCTCTCCAGATACAGAATAGCATTGGTCAGAAGAAAGTAGTTACTTGATGCACTTTGCAGCATTTCCATTTCTTGTTCAATAACTATATCTTTGGAAGTAGCAGCTTCAAGCTCAACTGCTATGTGATTTGCATAGGAGTGCTTCTGGGGCATATTCAGGACAAGGATGCTTAGCTCATTCTTTCTTTTGCTGTAGTTAGAGATAAAGTGCTGAGTATATCTTGGAAGAGACTTTTCATCTAGTGTAAAAATGTCTTCGTTCATGCTAAAAAGTATTTTTGCAGACTTATAGAGAAAGCATTGTAAATGGTTAACTTAAAGTACATTAATATATAGATTTACAGAAGAACAATAAATGGGTTAGTGAACAGTGATAAAAACACTAAGTGATTATTAATGAGCTAGTAATTAACTATTACTTCAACTAAATATCTTTTTATCTATTAAAATATATTAGGTAGTATATATAATCAAAATGAATTAAAAAGAATAAAAGGTTTTGCATTTGAAATTGTTTTTTATGAGAAAGATACAATTGAACAACAGGAGAGAGATAGATATACTAGGACTTGGTACATATCAGATGGACAAGAAGGATGTAGCAAAAGCAGTTAGTGCAGCAATGAATATAGGGTACAGAGTGTATGATACAGCACAAGCATACAATAATGAGAAAGAAGTAAGTGCTGCAATAAAAGAAACAGGTATGAAAAGAGAAGAAGTATTTATAACAACAAAAGTATCTACATCAAACTTTGGATATGAACGAGCAAAAGAGTCAGTCTTAGAAAGTCTTAAGGTAATGGACCAGGATTACCTTGATCTAGTCCTTATACACTGGCCAGGAGCTAAAGGAATTGA
>JAOCNA010151895.1:0-26168 GCA_026546675.1 Papilio helenus | reverse complement strand
TACAGAAAATGGATTCCAAAAGCAATGTCGTCGTTTGGCGAGCCTCCACCATTGGTGTTTCTCGATCTCGAGGTGAGCTCCTTGCTTGGTCGCACCTCCTCTGGTCGCACCTTTATACCTCGCGTTCGAGACTTTGCAATGATAGTTGTAACCGGGCCAACTCTGGAAATTATCTATGAAAAAAATGAAAATCATTTAGAAATGAGCCTGATAGAAGAGTGGGATAAAAAGGGAGCCATCTTTATTGCCCACAACGGATTCGCGTATGATTTCAAGTTTATCGTTGCACACTTTTGGCTAAAGTATCCCGGTAAAGAGTGCAACTTTAAATTTTATGATTCTCTTGTATACGCTAAAAAATATTTCAAAGACCAAAGAAAATGTTTAAAGAATACATCCCTCTTTATGGAATTTTCAACACAACACTACCCCACACAAGCCAACCTCATACACAGAGCACACACTGCCATGGGTGATGTTTTAATGACACTTTATTGGTATCGAGCAATGCATTGTACAGGACAAAATACATGTGAATTTGTATTTGCCAATCAATTGGTAAAGCTGTGGGCACGTTAACAAGGTCCCAGTTCCAGGGGCAAGTCTGGCTTAAAGACTGAATAAATTTCTTCTGAAATCTTTTCACTAATCTGTTTGTTGAAATGTCGAGCCAGGAGATCACCATAAATTGAATAAATCAAATTTGCCTCTGGATAAGTACCCTTCACTTGGACATTGATCCACATCATTTCGGTTATTCCAAAGTTAACGAGGTAATTTTTTTCGTTTACCGTCTTGATGTTCATCCAAAGTTTAATTTGATCCATCTTGATTTTAACCCAAAATTGCGGGTAGGTATTTAGCTTTTCAAAGAGAATACCAACCTCCGATTCAAAGGTAAAGTTTCCGTTGAGTCTCACATCAATGGTGGAATGAATTTCGTCCAATTCAACCCAAGAAGCGTTAACGATTGTAAAATCGTATCTCTTTACCTGAATCTTGCGCGAGTCCTCGACGCGAGACATGGATTCAAAGCCAGTAAACTTATTTTTAATAAACTTCACTTGTCCGTCAAACGTAAATAGATTCGATTCAATGTGGAGATAATCTTCATTTTGGGGTAGGACTACGGGATCAATTCCGGATAAATTCTTGATTGTCGACAGAGAGAGGTCCACTAATTGGTTAAAGTTGCATTTTTCTTCACATACAGATTCAGGGCTGGCTGATATCGCCCAGAGAGAGATGAAGAGGACAAAGGAGCGAGCATACAATTGCTTCATGGTGGGAGATGATGCTTTGACTAGACGACAGGTTGTCTTTTTATAGTAATTTGTACATCCTGTTTCCGAGATAAGCCCACTTTAGTCGATTGCATAGTTAATGAGTAATCACCCATGCAAACCAAAGTAGACTCTTTTGTAAATCCTGTTTCCGAGATAAGCCCACTTTAGTCGATTGCATAATGAGTAATCACCCATGCAATCGAAACCACCAAAACCATAAATGTAAAGTAGAATCTTTTTGAATGTTGTAATCTGCTAGACTTTTAGAATCATCCAACTGCTTGCGATCATAAATCAATCGTTGTTGATCCACTGGTATACCTTCTTTTTCTTTAATTTTTTCTTTAACCTTTTCAATGGAATCGGTAGACTCCACTTGTAAAGTGGTTGTCTTTCCAGTCAAGGTTTTTATAAATATTTGCATCTTTAAAATCAATCTATACCCGAGACTATACTAAAAATCTATCTATACTTGCCATAAATGACAAAATTTCCCATAATTCTCTCGAGTGGGGGAGGAAAAACTGTCACTTTTGAGCCATAAATGACAAAATTTCCTCCCCCTCAAATGGGGGATGAAATTTTGTCACTTTTGAGCCATAAATGACAATTTTTCCTCCCCCCTCAAATGGGGGATGAAATTTTGTCATCTTTTGAGCCAAAATTTCCTCTAGTGAAATTACGACTAGAGACCCCAATTTGTACCATGTTCACTCGTAATGAAATAAAGTATATCTTTATTAAATATTTAAAAAGACAAGATTTTTATTTAAACTGGGCCTCTATTAATTCGGAGGGGGGATGTTACTTTAGGAGCCAAAAAGAATTGCAAAGTAGCCAATTCTTCATTATCCTCTTGGATTCTATATTCTATTATAAGGGGGGAATTTTTTGAAAAATTTATCACAACTTGTGGTGATAAATCCGAGGCGTTTTTGGTTAGTCGATTTAGATGTTTAGTGCTAAAACGATCGCCTAGATCTTTCGCGTGCTCAAGCATTGAAATCATAAGACCCTCTTCTCTTGGTGGTAGGTTTATAGAGGTAGAACAAAACTTGCAGGATGCAGAAAAAGTTATACCCCGTTTACTAAAGCCAATATAGACGTCATTGAATATAGTTAAATCGCGGCAAATTTTTTCAAATTTACTCGAGGACATTTTCACAGACACCATATGTTTTATCTTGGGTATATTCAATCTCTCCCAACCAAATCTAATTGGTTCGAGAGTAAAGTTGGACGTTTGATTGGGTGATTCGAGGAGAACTCTCATTTCTCCACCTTTACATTGATTGATTGATATCTTGTCTTTTTCTGATGAAAATTTTAAAATTTTCGAAAAATGATACAAATTCATGTCGAAACAAATCTTCCGACCAGACAAACGACGACAATTACAGACGCTAGAATTAAAGTTGATCTTTGTATAGAATCTCTTGTCATTATGCATTCCATCTAGAGATATTCCATCGGGCGTAAACTCCCACGTGACTTCGTTTACGATGTCTTTAATGACAGTAATAATCGTCTTGAGGAAAAGCACATTGTTGAAGGTAAAGGAAAACATTTTTGAGAATTTAACTCATCTCTCCCTCATCATTTCACTTTTTATATACATTGAAAAAGACAAATCAAATAAATCAAGTGATTTTCCAGTGGGGGGAAGAAAAATTGTCACTTTTGGGATATAAATGACAAAATTTCATCCCCCATCTTTGATATAGCATCTATTTGACAACTTATGTACGCCCAGAAAATGTTTAAACAAGTTTTTAAGAAAAATTCCCAGTTGTGGGAAGAAGTTTCCACACTGGCCAAAGTAGACATCAATGACCCGTATGAGATTAATAAATATGGACCAAATGTGTTGTGTCTCGTCTTCTCAAGTTCAAAACCATTGTGTTGCCCTGAAGATTGTCCAAAGGCTGTTGAACTACTCAGCAAAGCAATGCCCAATTTGATTGAAGCAATCGAAACGTTTAATATTTCTCTCCACATTTGTATCTACAAGCATGTTCAAGTGTATCGATCTGCAATCGAGTATTTAAGAGAAGAATTTAAAGACTACCCTTCAATCGTTAATCCATTGAACGATTTGGATTGTTTGGAAACCTGGGAATTATGGATTGAAAACAACGAAAGTGATTTTGCAAATTGTTCAGATTACATTAAGGAAATAAACAGAATCGACAGCGATACAATTCCAATTAATCATCCGTGGTTTAAAGAGTGATGCCGAGTTTTCGGAGACAAAAAAGTGGCTAATCTCCTCTTGGATTCTATATAAGTGGGAAAAATTGTTGTTTTGATGAATCTGTCGATTGACTAGGTTGAGAAATCCATCAAAAAACTGAGTGGCAACATGAAAGAATTGGAAGAAGGCTTACTCCCCATCTCAACCAAACCAGTTTTGGGAAATAAACGCCCAAAGTGGCATGGCATCGTCGGCAGATTGCTCAAAAATTTTAGATATTTACGTACAAGAAAGTCACTTCAAAGAGCGGATAAGAGGAAACCAAGAATTGTTGACTTGACCCAAGCAAATGTGACAATTATAGAAATAATGTTAAAACTGGTCAAGATTTTATTAATATGTCTAATTATTGCGACGGCTGCAGGCTTTACCATACAACATCGAATCTGGTCGGATGCTATGGAAAGAATTGATAATGGTAAGATTAATATTCAATTTTAAAAACTAACGTCTCTTTTAAGGTAATCAAAGTAGCTTGGTGCAACAACAACAAAAAGTTAAAAAGTTAAACCTTGCAATGTATAATCTAATGCATTTGCTTGGTCGCAGTCATGGAAAAGAGATTGATGAGAGACCTTTTACCACGACTACACCGAGGCCTCGAGTTGGATTAAACCACGTATTGGCTGCTTTCCACACCGCTTTTGTCAATGATAAAATGTAAACAAGAATATTGATTTATAAAATTTATCTATTATCTTTCCTATATTTCACTTAATAACCCCTGTGGTAATATAAGATAAACTTATCAAAAATATATATAGTGACTTGTATGTAGAAAAATTATATAGTGAAGGAAAAATGAAACCAGAAGAGAAAAAAACAACTAAGGAAAAGGAAACGAAAGAAAAGGAAAAGGAATGTGATAGGAAAAAAGATGACGATAAAAAAGATTACCGAAATAACCCAAAGTACATATACTATGGACACCCTATCTAAATTACACATAAAATGGGTACTTGAGTCGCTTTGAGAGCTTTAGACTCCTATATAAAGAGTCATTTACTTTCTCCATCATCGACAATCGAAGCATCTCTTGAATCATGGATAAACAAAAGGAAGAAAAGAAGGAATCGACTAAGGAAAATGAAGAACGAAAAAAAAACGACAAACGCGACGACCCCCGGGAATTCACCGGAAAGGATGTAGGGTATATTCCGAGAGAATACGTGATGATTGGTCCTAAAAGAGATTAATTAAAATAAATCTTTGTATGCCGATGTTGCAATAAACTTTTTTTATACATTTTGTCAAATTTTTTGTTTTTTTCTATTAGATTATCATAAAATTCAATTATTTCTTTTAAATTTTTCCCGTCCTTTGCTCTTTTGGAATAAAACTCTTTTTTTATTTTTAAACCTAAAACAATGTCTCGAATTTCTACATTGCAATTATATTCTATTGTTTTTTTTTCATTACAACAATGTTTGGAACAAATGTTGGTTCCATTCAATACATTCATTTTTAAATCTACCAACACTGGTGTTGGTGGTAATGTCATCTAAAGGAGTCGATTTATGAGTTTTCATTAGTTGATTTACAAATTTCTTCAATTTCATACACCCCTTTAATCGATTAAATTCTACCATGTTTACCGCGTCTCTATAGAGACATTTAGATAGAAATGAATAAATATTTCCATCTCCTTTGACTTTTATAATTTTGTGTGCTATTGCCATACATTTAAGGAGATTTATTAAATTGGTTTGCTTTTTGCCGCCCGTAACCTTTAAAAAAGTCCTCTTTGCTTCAACATTTAAATTTTGAAGGATTAGAGAAATGGTCAATTCCAAACTGGGATTTGGCCAGTTTTGATGCGAAATCCTTCTCTCGGGATAGAGGTGGAGAGAAAAGGTCTCCAGGATGAAAGCTTTAAGCATATCAAAGGACACGTCCGGAATGTTTAGATTATCCGCTATCGAGTGTATGAGTTGAGGTGAAAAGTGTCGGGGCAGAGTTTCGTTGAGACATAGTCTCCTATTCGCCACAATTTGACCCACAATCTCTCTATTGGGGGTTGAATAAATTTTTTTTTCTAGTTGATGTAGTTTGCGAAGAACCACAGAGTCACCTTTAAACTCATCCAGAGCTAAATCTATCGATTCTTTATTGGGATTGTTGTATAAATATTCCAATAAATTAATAGAATGAACCGAGAGATTCAACTCTGTTTGGGCATACGTGACTATAGAATCTAGTATCTCTCTCACCTCTTCCAAGTTGCCATTAGATGTCACATTATCAAACGGTATTTCAAATGGAACCTGTTGGTTTTGAATAACAAGGTTTGGTTCTTTGATTAAATTTTTTAAAATTTCGGCTTCTTTGCATGCTTGATTGGTGGTGGTTGCTTTTTCGAGAAATACCTCTTCCCATAGCCAAGGGATTATTACCTTTTCATTTCCCGAGACTTGGTTTACAATTTCATTATAGGGGAAATTGGAATAAAAATCCTCAAGCGTAAATTGATTAAATTGGTCAAAAAAGATCCCATCCAAGCTCTGAATGCGAGATAGTGTTTCAAATATTGGCTCACGAGAATCGAGCAATTGCTCATAGTTTTCCAAGCTCATGTATTCCTCCTCGTATCCCTCGTGTATCCATGCCAAAATATCACTTGTCATCATGAAGATGTTTTAGTTTTAAACATTGTTCTATTTTAATGGATTTTTTTTTTATTAAAAAATAAATTGAAACCATTATCAAAAGAAAAATGTTGAAATAAAATGAAAATAAGAAAAGGCATGTTAGAGAGAGGATAGAGGTGAGGGTTTGATAGGAAATCTCCAATTCCCCGCTCAAGCTTCGAACGGAACTCTCGCAATTAAATATGGGATAGGATGCTCTCTTTTCTTCTCTCTTGATTTTTTCGAGGAGATTTTCTAGGCACTCTTTGCAGCACTTTTGAATCTTCCAAACCGAGTAGTTTACGTGAGGGCTAATCTTAAATTCATCACCCTCTCCAAGGTGATACTCGCTATCCAACGAGGGAATTATTATGTAATAGTGTCTTAGAATTGAAAGTGTTTTAGTGATTGGTGCGTGGACAAAAAGCACGTCATGTCTCTCCATATAGTTCTCGTCGACATCCATGGTAACGTAAACAGAGACGCCTTGCTGGATTATACTACACTAAAGATTGGACAGATTGTGCGTCTCTACCCGGAGAATAGTGTTCGCAACAATCTCTATATGGGTATTGTCATAGATCCTATGCACATTTCAGCAAATGAACTTAGAATATTTATTAAACTTGCTCTTTACCAGTACGGATTGAATCGATTCAAACAAGTCACCCTGCATTTGAGTGACTTGTTTGAGTGGGAGAATATCGATGCCAGTGTCGCACTTGTTTGGTATAGTACCGTGTTGAGAGGAGACCTCTTTGAGAGGTTTATAATAACTCTATTATGAATCGGATTAATGTCGAGGTGAAAAATGAAAAAATTGACAAGACAAATTTTGGCTATAGCATAACTAGTGCTGTGGCTAGCATAAATAAAACTAGAGATTTCGTTTCCACATCATCGAAGCTAATAATTCCCTTTTTTCGTAAACAAAGCGATGAAATTGGAAAAGCGTTTGACGACTACATGACCGCATGCAATGAAAGAAAAACCGTGTGCGACATCAATACCTTGAGGGAGTATAGAAAGAGAAGTCAAGATGCGGAAAAGTTGGTTAAAAATATATCCATACTATTTGCAGATACCTATGGATTTTTAAATGATATAACACAAAAGTTGGAAAGATTGAAATCTTCCACAAACTTTAACAAGGCTGATACTTTTAATAAACTAATTGCTAGATATAGTCAATTTGTATTTATCGTCGGCACAGTCAATTTAAACCTGGATGAGGACGCTATTGCCTTTACACAATGGGCCAAAGCCATTGGATCGTCCAATCTGTCTTTCAAATATCCAAATTTCGGCACCGTTAATTTTAGGGAAAGATACGAAAAACTTCTCAATGATTTACGTAAAGCCCAACCCAACATTTTAACTGAAAATATATCCTATCTTAGTAATTCTATAAATGGTCCTACAACAATAAATAACGTGTATCCTAAAGTAGATCCAATAGATCCAATGGATTATGAAGATCATCGGCAAAGTCTTAAGAGAAAAGATGTCAACCAAACAGACGATGTCATCTTTAACAGCAATGAAACCAGACTTGGTAGAGAAATAGAAGCAACAGTAATTAAAAAATTGGACGAGAAACTAGAAGTACTTGAAAATATGTTTAATCATATGAAAAGTGTGGAAGAGAGTATATGGCAAAAAATGTTAGAATTTGATAGAAATTACAAAGAAATAATGGAAAATTATATACCCATTAATAAACAAACATTAATTAATAAAGATATAGATATTTCAGACGAAGTAGACGAAGATGTTTAAAAGATGGAAAAGATTATTTCCACGTACGGTGAAAAGATTGATTTAATCATTAAAAAATTTAGAAAACAAATAAACGACGCACTCCAAAGAGTAAATGAATTTCTTGTAGTTGAAAAGAGTAGGTATCTTAATGTTAGATTATATCAATTGAGGAATGATAGTAAAAATTTTACAGAATTATCCTTTTCAAGTTTATTTGAATTTATTCGTTCAGGAATTTACTCAAGTAGCGCTTCTATAAAGCGTCTCTTTCTTCTGGCCACAACAATTCTCCTAGCGGACCAACTTTCCACCGACAATCTTTTAGTGATTGACGAATGGGCTCGTTTACTAGGTTTTCGATTTCCAAATATCGATTTAACTCTTTTAGACAACGAAATTCTCAAAGAAGAAATAGGGAAAAACGAAACTGGAAAAAAAATTGTGCCCAATTTTATTAAAGAGGATGATTTATTGGATAATAAAGAAGGATTGAATATAAAAAGTATAGATTTGAAAAGTGAAAATGATTTTGAAAATTATAATTCTAGCTTTATATTTCGAGTGAAAAGAAAAAGGAATAATTAGGAAAAACGAATAATTTGCATCTCTTGTATATTTTCCACTCTTATAATACTAAATTTTTTTTTCTTGTTGAAAAAATTAATTTTAACAGCGTTTCTCTCCTTTACCACATCCTCTTCCTCTTCAATGTTCATTGGTTCGTGAAGTTCGAGATCTTTTCCTTTGGTTAAATTTCTGGTAACCTTTATGAGCTTTGAAGGAAAGACATCAATGTTTGCCAGGCGAAAGGGCTCCAACTCATCGTAGGCTCGCTTTGCCGCCATACTTGAGGAACTTGAAGGTGGAAAAAAAGGCGTCAAAGAGGGGTTTGAGGGAAAAGACTGTGTTGAAATAGTTGAGTGAGTATAGAATCAGGGCGAGAATGGCGAGGAGCAGACCCAAAGAGAGGAAATTTAATACGATAAATATCAAGGATACACACAGCAGGGCATTACCCGCCTTGTTGAGGCGTCCAAACTGAGAGATGCGAACGCGATGGGCCTCCTCGAACCGCCGCACCTCGTTTGGAGTGATAATGTGTAGCCTTGCCTGCCTCCTCTCGATGGCGGGCTTGTCCGCCAATAACCTAAACGGGTCCACTTTATGTATCGACTCTCCCAACGAATTGGTCTTTAATGAGTTAAAGTAAATCATGGAATATATAAAATAAAAAACCGAAGTCTCTTGCACGTCAGCTTCGCTTAGAAAGAGGGCAGCAAAAGTACCAAATTCAATTTCCAAACTGGGTAACTTGGTTATTTCACTGGCCTTGTGATCAATTTCCTCTCTGATTCGCCTGAGTTTGTAGGCAGAATCAAAGTTGTTCAGACCCAAGGGATCCTTGATGCTCAATACGAGGTCGGCTATTGCAAAGGTAATCATGATTGCATCCACAAGCATTCCAATGGGGCCCAAGGAGAGATTTGCCACAAAATCAACCGCAAAAATCAAGGATCGTGAAATTATAGTACTCGCCGCCTTGATGATGGTTTGAATTGCCAACCTCTCGGCAATTCTAACACTTAGCATTATGAGGTTTTTGGTGGCAAATTCGCCAATCTTTTCGAGAAAGACAATGGCGACTTTGATTAAAATTCTCTTGAGCACAACCTTGTCGAGAATCCTAAAGAGAACATCCTGACCGATGGCGACTCCTATGCCCTTTAAAATTTCCTCAATCTGCTCAAACAACCCATCGCTGTTGAGAAATTTATCAATGGCATTCTCGTAATAGGCTAAATTAAAGAACCGACCACACCTGTCTCGGATCCTCCTCTTTGGGTAGTTGGGTTCTTTTGTCTTCTTTAAATGCTCTTTTTTGGTATCTATACCATCAAAGCTTTGGTATTTGGGAATCTTGAAGCTTTTATCAATATCTAGACGCCACTTTTCCAAGCTATTGTTCTCGTCGGCACAAACGTGCACCGTCCTGTCGGACATTGTGTAAACCCGTCGAGTGGGGTTGGGGTCGGTAAAGGCCAACTTTGCATAGTGCGTTAGAGTCTTGCCAATCATGTATTTTACGAAAAAATTATCATCAATTGATTCGTCACACACATTTCTCTGCCAGTCGTAATCGTAGCCAAAAGCCTTGCAGTATTCTGGCAGTTGTTGCGCTTTGTAGTGATCTCCTTCGGCAACGGGCATGTGGGGAAAATTGAAATTATTCTTTCTCTGTTCATACAAAGTCGCCGCCCTTTCGTGTGGCAGCATAATGTAATCCATCCATCCAGTGTGTAATCTCGCTTTCTGGCGCTCCTCGTCCCAAACGATGGACATCATTGATTCATTCTTGGGTCTCTTTCCCGTGTCAGACTTGGTGTCGATGCGCATCAATTTTCCCAGCTCGTAGCATGCAGGCTGTGATACTGACAAGGATGCCACTGTATCCTTGCCATTTGGTCTAAACTCGACAATCTCTGGCTTGTCGCCCGGCAGGGTCCGACGAAAGGTACCCTTGTCTGATTTATAGGAAAAACACGTGACATTTTCCGTCAGTCGCTTGGTCATTTCAAATCTAACCTTTATTGCCATTTCCTTGATTGATTCATCAAAGTAAAAGTCCTCCCGAGTGGCCGCCTCGACCACAAGCTTTCCGTGCGATATTACATTGGGCATCTTTGCATAGAGCACTCGTAGCTTTGCGAGATAGAGATGGGCCGAGGCAAACTTGTCTGCGTTTACATAGTCCTGAAAGCCGAATCCAACGTCATCGGTTCCATCTGATTGGAGCAACATTATAGTATCTTTGGGTGGTGTGTGTACTGCTGTGTCTGGCCAGAGAGGTTGCCGCTTCTTGTCCCGCCTCCTCGCGTACGTAGGTTAGAATAATCTTTCTAATTAATTGGAAACCCAACGGGAGAGGCTCTAGTCGTGAATCGAGAGATAGCAGGAGCGTGCGCAAACGTCTAACCAAGCTACTCGGGCGATAACTAAAGAGAGGTTTCTCTCCCAGCGGCGCCAATGTCTGGGCAAGTTGGCTCAGAGCAAACCGGTCAAAGAGAGAGACGAGATGAGGTATTTTAATAAATCTTTTACCTCGTTTTTTTATCCGTATCTCCAAGCCAAGTCCCCGACAAATTGCATACAAATCGCGACATGTCAGTTGATCAAGTTCAGAGGTACGGAGTGTGGTGCCTGCACAAATCACCAAGGCCAATAATAGTTGATTATCAATTTTTTTGGGCGATTCACGCAAGCGATCCAAAAGTTTGGGCATAACAACAAAGACTAGATCGTGGTAGAGGAGACGAATCTGTTGTCGCTTTGCACGCACATCAGCATTCAATTCTCGCTTAGAAACGTATATCCGCTTTGGTCTATTTGTATTTACAAAACCTAGAATAAATCTACGAGTGGTTGGGGAATAATCTTTAATTTTATTCAAAATTTCATCATCTTGACTGGAATTGACAAAAGCTTTAAACGCTTCAACTGTGGGCTGTTTAAATACATTCAATATAAATTTTACATTCCTGTCCCCCCTGTCAATGGGGTTTGATTCTCGAACAAGCATATCTAACAGGCGCAGCTATCACAAACTACCGTAATGGGAATGGGGTTGGTGGCTGGTTTGGTGTGAAAGTAGTACATGCCAGTCTTGAGTCCCGACTCCCACGCGTAAATGTGTCCGTTGAGGAGGATATTAAAGGTGGGACGCTGCACGTAAAAGGAAAACGACATGGCTTGATCCACAAAAGGTTGCATCGCTTTGGCCATATCAATTTGCTCCTTTAGTTTAATCTCGTAGACAGTTCTAAAGAGACGCTTGGTCCTCGCGTCCAGACCGCTCATTTGTTGCACAGAACCACGATCACGCACCAGTTGCTTAAAGGTGTCCTCTTTCCACAGTCCCGCTTTGTTTAGATACACAAAGAGAGAACGATTAACCTTGGTAAAATCACCATCAACCGTTCGCTTGACATGCAGATTGGATTTGAAGGCTTCAAACGACTCAGAGTAGCCCATAATCTGTGAGGTGGAGGCGGTTGGCATGTAGGCTGTGACGAGTGAATTCACCAAGCCGTGCTCGACAATCGATTTGCGTAGACCCTGCCAATCGAGAGAGGCATCTAAATCTTTTTCCTTTACTCCATAGAAATCGTAATGTAAATGACCATATGCGGCGGGACTATCGCGAAACTCCCTGTAGATGTAGTAGGCATTTCCCTTGGCAAGCTTGTTGCTGGTGGAGAGGGCAGCAAAGTAAACATGTTCCGCTACACGTGCACTAAACTTGAGCGCATCCTCAGAGCCGTAATCCATTTCGAGGAGGGCCAATGTATCGGCCAAGCCCTGAATTCCCACTCCGATAAAACGATTTCTTTGATTTGATCTTTCCGATTCTTCGAGGACGCAGTCGCCAATTTCAATGGCTCGGTTTAGGCCCTCAACGAGTTCGCCAACCAGGGAGCGTAGAGTGGAAAAGCAAAAATACGTTCCCGCTTCTTGCACCACACACGAAGGAAGACAAACAGAAGCTAGGTTACAAGTAGCCACTTCGTCTTGATTATGAAATTGCATAATTTCAGCGCAGAGATTCGAGCAGGGAATTGGGCCCAATTCGGGACGCATATTTTTACCATTGACTGTATCCTTGTAAATCATGTACGGACCACCCGTCTCAACTTGACTACGGCAAATCTCGTTCATGAGATGACGAGCACTAATCACTTTCTTTTGCACCTCAGGATCCTCTTCCATTTTCACGTAGATTTCCTCAAACTCTTTACCAAACACGCCAATCAGAGGTGCGGGGTCGAAAAAGAGAGTCCAGTCTCGATCCTCCTTGACGCGTCTCATAAAAATGTCTGGAATCCATAGACCGAGAAAAATGTCCTTAATCTCACTCGAGCTCTTTTTCAGGTTTAAAAACTGAAAAATGTCGGCGTGCCATGGTTCGAGATAGAGTGCCGCAGCTGCGGGACGTAGGCCAGTACCAGACTCCTTGACGAGAGTGTTGAGAGAGGTGACCACGTCCATGATTCCCTTGTGTTCACCATTAGTTGCGTGAATAGGTGTAATGCTTACACCAACACCACCGTTGCACTGGAAAATTCTCTTGATCCTATCCATTGTCTCCCTCTGGGACTCGGGTGAATCGTTCTGGAAACTGATTATAAAACATGAAGCAGTAAACTTTCCATTCTCCTTGATTATGTTGGCCATAATGGGCGTTGCGTAGATGTATTTCTTATCGATGAAATTTTGAAAGATATTTCTCACATTATTGGATGTAGCAATTGCCTTTGAAACATCAAGAAAGAAATCATAAAGGTTCTTCTTCTCCTTACCCATGTAACGATCTAGTAACATTTTTGTACCCATGAAATCAAATTCAAGTATATTGAAAAATTCCTTAAATAAAAGAAACCCCGGAATGTCCAATTCGTCTATTACTTGTAGCGTATAGACAAAAGCCGCCCACTTATCCAAGGGAGGCCAGAATTTGGCAGCTTCAAGCAATTTTTCAACCAAATTATTCTCATTTGCTATAAATTGAAATTCTTTTAAAATTTCTTGTTTGCTTGCTTCAAAGATGAAATTGGGATTGGCATGTTCAATTTGTTCAATTTTTTCTTCAATCTCCTTTGCACGCTCAACTTTAGAAACAACCTCCATTTTAAAAGTAGTACCGATTCGAATTATGGGGGATTTAAATAGGGTCGTTGTGGTGGAACAACTTTCCGAAAATGTATCCAACATTCCAGATTATATCAAAGAGATTATCATTAAAAACGATTTGCTAGCCATAAACGATCCCAGTGAGCGATTAAAGTGGTTCATTGCGGAAGTATATCGCGTAAATCCTCGTCTTAGACTAAGCACGATAAAGGCCTATGTGAAGCGGTTGTCTAGTGTGTTTTCGGGAAGCCATCTGGAGGTGGACCCGCGAGCCTACAAAACAGACCAACAAGAGAGATATCTTGGGGAGACCAAGTTTGAACAATTGAAAAAATTCATCAGTCAGAGACGCGAGAGTGACGAGAATACACTGCCCATTTTGTTTGCTTTCGAAACTGCACTGCGCCTCTCCGAGATTGAGCGCCTAAGCGTGGAAAATCTAAAAGAGTTGGCCGCCCAAAAGCCTACTGTTAGTTTGATAAGAAAAAATAACATTTATTGGAAACCAGTATACCATAGAGATTTAACCAATTTAGTTGACTTTCTTCTCGTCTGGGCGAGAACAAATGTACCCTTTGGTGAACGTGTGTGGCGGGTATCGAGGAGCGCGATTCATTATCATCTGGTGCAATACTATCGAATGTGTTTTGGTTCAAACCCGCCCTTGGGCTTTGGAATACACTTTATTCGCTATTCTCTCGCATCCAAATTGCATAGAGAGGGACGCTCGGATGACATTCCCGAGATACTGGGGCACGTGAGTGAGAGGACAAAGTTTTTTTACATAAAAAAACAAGAGGAAGATTCTCGACAATCTTTGACCGTGTCTCCGCCTTGGTAATGGAATATTTCTTACCAAATCAAAAATTTAACCATCTCACATCTCTAACTCGCTCACCACTGGAGAATGCCCTCTGTTTGGATAGTTTGCGGAGTGAGATGCACGCATGGTCGCACTCGCTCCTGAGATTTGCGAGTAGAGAGACGTTTAGCGAGATTGAACGCGAGGATGGTGATTTTGTCATCCTCCTCAACCCCGCCAGTCGGATTCTCCGACTCCGCACCAACGATCGCGAGAGAAACGAGGAGCAGACTTTTTCATTCAAACCACTCTCAGACTATTACGAACAAGGTAAACACACGTATTATGTGAGAACAGAGTTTTCTCGAGTGGCCAAACACAATCACCTAGAAGCAGCTTCATGTTCGACACTAAAACACGTTGCTATGGGTGTTTTCAAAAGGAGAGTTATGGGTTTCCTTTTATTCGGCAACTCAATAGAGTCGGGAGATAATTTTATAATTTTAACAGAATTCAATGAAAACAAACAACTATACAACGAGGGGGATTTGAATAGAATTGTCAAAACGTTTCCGAGTCTTTAGTATTGAAAGCCAAATTAATCATCCGTGGTTCAAAATTGTAGTCTGCTTGGTTATTAATAATGAAAAAAAAAACGAATACCAAAAGCTCCTTACCGTCACTTCATACCTCTCTTTCAAGGGAAAAGGGGGATGAAAAATCGACACTTACTGGCTCTAACTGTCAATTTTTTTCCTCCCCCTTTTACTCAGAGGTGGTGATAGTTACGGGCTCTGTTACGCAATGGGGGATGAAAAATCGACACTTACGGCCTCAAACTGTCCAATTTTCCTCCCCCACTAGGGGAAAAGGGGGGATGAAAATTTGACACTTTTTAGCTCAAACTGTAAATTTTTCATCCCCCCAAAAGCGCGGCCTCGAGGTTTCCCAAAAATATTAAAACGACTCTCCTTCTTCTTTTTCTTTATCGTAATCTATATCATCTCTCGTAATATAGGGTTCCTTTTTTTCCAACGCTGATATCCGTTCTTTGAAATTATTCATCATCAACTCAAATTTCTCCCTAATCGGTAAATCCCGCGTTAGAAGCTCGTTTAATTTTTTGTTTTCTTTGGCAAGGAACTCTATTTCTTCCTCTATTTTTTCACAGTTTGCCAATACCTGTGATTGTGAACTACAAACAGTATTTAAATGTTTTATTAATTCATCTTGTTCATTTGTTACAATTTCAATATTTTTTTTTGTATGATTGACAAAGTCGTTTGATAATTTTTTAACCTCAACTAAAATTTGTTTGTTTTCCGACTCGAAACGATTCTCAATTTCGTCAATTCGTCTCTTGAGACTTTCAATTTTTCTGTCATTTTTTTCCATGATAACCCTCGTGTCTTCACTAGGTTGTAGCTTGGACTCTGGAGGTGATGTCTCTGGAACCGTGGATGGCGAGGTGGTTTGAACCAAAGGCACCTCATTCTTTTTCTTTTTCTTCTTTTCTTGTTCGTCTTCGTATTCATCCCAGTCCCGAGGTGGATCCATCATCCAGGCTACTTTGGTCGCTTTTGGTCTCTTTAAAACCTTGCTATTCATATCGCTATCAACTCGTCCACCTTATCCACAAAATATTTACAAACACGTCTATTGTAGAATAAAGGAGCAGTAATGTGACTATTGTTGAATTTTTTTGCAATTATCATCTCGTTGGCGTACAAATTTTCCCCACAATATACAATTGAATTGAAAGATTGTAAAAGATTAAATAACTTGTAACCCTCTGCACTCATGTTGTTTCCTGCCGATATGTATTTGTTGAAATTTTTTATCGCATTGTGAAAAAAAGATGCGGGATCCTTTTCTTGCTTTAACTGATTTTCAAATGTACTAATGTGAAGCTTGGTTCCCTTGGCTCCGCTGTAGACAATCGACTCTAGATCACTGCCCTCTACGGGATGAAGCATATCCAAAAGGGATATAAGTTGTGGTTTTTGATTCTTGTTTATTTCAATTATGAGCGAAATGAAAGAATCCAATTCTTTACGAAAAACAGAACATCCTAGGGCGAGGAGAGTCTTGAGGCGCTGCGTAAACGGACCCCGTAGATCGCGCCACAACCAATGGTGATCCTTTAAGAGCTGGTCGTTTTGATAGATCAGTAGGCGATAGAATTGAGAAAAGGTATATCTCGGTTGATTGAGAGCGTCGTGTCGCCTTCCCTCGGTCCAGCCCGCCTGTCGCATCTCCTCAATGGCACACTGTTGTAGAAACGAGGGCACCGAGTCTTCGCATAGGGGAAGATAGAAAACGGTGAGATCGTCGCCGTCCTGGTCGGCGTGAAGTCCGTCCAAGATGAACGGATTAATGTGCATGGTGTGGTCGGCCGGGTCGTTGTCGTGAAATCCCAAATCACACACATATATACAGTAGGAATTTAACGAGGGATCCCTGTTGACCACGACCTGACGCGACACTAGCGAGAGCTTTTCATAGATGAATCGCGGAATCTGAATCTCGTTGGGTCGCAGCGCACAGTCCACGGTGAGAGTGAGTCGTAGGCCGTGGCAGTTGAATCCAATAATTTTTTTCCTATAAATTGAAGACTTTCCTCGAATCATCGAATCAAGCAGTCCGTCTTTGAATTGGCGTCTCCGAAAAAATGTATAATAATTGCAAAGCTTATTGTACGCTTCTCTGCCACCGCTCTGCTCAAAACTCGAAGCATGTTTGACAAAGATGCGTAGATAATTGAGGTTCATCTCCTGGTAGATGCAAGGTGGAGGAAATTTAAAAATCTCGTCCTTTACCTTGATTTCAAACAATTTATTATATTGTTGAATGGGGCAACATTTCTCACAACGACCACCGCCCTCCTCTGCGCGATATATCTCGTGTGTCGGACAGAGGTAGACGTTAAGATAGAAACTCTTGTAATCGTAGTCTTTATCTAGCAAGACCTCTGCAATCCGCGTCACCGTGAAACATAGTACCTCTTTTCCCCTCTTGGAAAGTGTGTATAGAATCGTGGATTCTAGCGGGGGCATCGGTACGCGTCGAAAAATAATGTCCTGGTGGTTCCTCGTGGACTCACTTACACTCGCACTGATTGTAGCCATTGTTTGGGCCATAAGTCGTCCCAAGTTTATTCTTTCGCGTCTCGCAAAAAGTGATAAACTCGCTCAATTTATACCCAAAGACGCTCTGTCTCTAGGCAACGGAGACTATATGCAGAATGGAACTCGAGCAGACATGGCTATAGTATTCCTACCCGGGGGATCATTTATAAAGAGTGTAATAAACTTTTCGCTCTTTAAAAACTCTCCTTGGCCAGTCTATTGTCTCTCGTACGAAACCCTGGATGGAGGCTGGAAGAGAGATTATCTGCCAAAAGTGATGCAGAGTTTGGTGTTGAAGATTGAAAAAATTAAAAGTAAATATGGAAAAATTGCTCTGGTTGCCTACTCGGCGGGAGCCTATTTTGCGGCACACTTGCTGCGAGATCAACCCTCGCTGTCTGATACATTTGTTGGTATTTGTGGCTTTTATGGTCGCGAGTATACCTCCAATTGGATGTTGAGCCTCTTTGATAGATTAATCCTCTCGCAACTCGTGCTCCCGCCACTTAAACCACTCGCTCCCATAGTGAAACAATTGTACATCACCACAACCGAGGATTACTTGAGAGAGGATACGTTTAGATTTGCTCGGGCGTCGGCGAACCAACCACTCGAGTTTTATGGAGGTCATGTTTTAAACGAACAAATGATGGAAAAAATTTCCAATGCAATGTATGTCTTTTTAAAAATCAACTCCAAGGTTTAGAGTTATTAACCTTGACAAAGTAAAGTACATGATTGATTATTTTTCTTTTTTCAATAATTTGTGGATAATCTTCAATGATGAAGGTACTTTTGTTGGTTATATTTGTTTTGTCTTGGTAATTTGGTGCAAGGGAGCGAGTAATGATTGTTTGGTTAGCTTTGTGGTTTTGAGGATAATCTTCAACGAGGGATGTGTCATTTGTTTTTCGGTTAGTCTCATGTTTATAAATTGTCTTTTGCTCAGTCTGGTTATGGGGTTTGTATAAAGCATCTACATAGTCTTTTTCCATTACATAGTCTTCTCTATGTGAATTATAATGACCCCTAAAGTAAAATCCCATGGGAACAGTTTCCACAGTGGAAATTGTTGAAACGTCCTTCTCCTTATCGGAGGGCGCCTTTTCCAACAAGAGATTTGTCCTAAACAGGCTGCTGTTCGCTATGGAGGCAACAAAAAATTCTCCCGCTTTTTGGTGCGCATCACCATCGTCCTCCTTGTGATGGTAGCCTCCGTTGGGATAAAAGTCGTGTGTGCCCAGGGGTCGTAGCGTGCCACTGCCCGTTCCGTCGGTATGAATCACATCAACGACGCTGGCACTGGTGGGCGACACTCCAAAGCTCTGTAGCGAGTTTAGCGAGTCCAACTCGGGAGGATCTAGTGCGGAGATTTGGTCAAAACAGGCGGTGAATTCACCGGCGGCAGAAAGCAAATGCGCACCCATGCCCAGTCCAATTCCCCTCACAAATACGCCCCTCCTCTCTTGTCGTATGTGTAGGAGTACTTGCCCGAGCCATCGACCCACACGTCGTGCATTGCTCATGAGATTGATTTTTTTCGTCTTTTTCTGGTCCGAGGACCAATCGAGAACGCACAACTCTACGGGACCGCCTCTCGCGAGAATAGCGGTGACACATTTTTGCACCCACTCACTGTCGCGCGTCTCACCCTGGTCGTGTACAATCACATAGAGTTCTAGTGTGTCTGTGGCTAAGGCACCGTTGGTGGTGAGCCACGACCAAACATTGGTGGTCTCGTGGCTCACCACACAGGAGTTTACAGTTTGGGGAGCCATAAAGAAATAGAGGCGCGGCGCCAGGGAGCTCAGGGAATCACCCATTGATTCGAAAATTGTCAACTCTTTTTTCTTTTTTCCAAACACCATTCTAGTAGTAACTACATTTCAAAGAATCTTTTTTCTAATGAAAGAAATAAATCCAAACTGGAGGTTTGGGAGGGAGGTATCCAAGAAAAACTCTCACCTCTTCTCCGTTTACCATGTTGGACAGAAAAAGTTTGCCTATGCCATCCTAATGAAAAAGGGCGGAGAGACGCACGAGTATAGACTATATCGACGTTTGATGCGGGCACCTCATGAGAATCTAATTAGAATCCTTGATCAGGGCACCGAGAGGGTGAGTCGTAAGGTTTGGGTAGTCTCCGAGTACTGTCCCTTTACACTGTCCCAAGCGTGGGTACACTTTGTTTCGACCAAAGAGACCTTTTGCAAGCTCGTCAGGCAACTTTGTGACGGTCTGCGTCATCTACACAAAGAGCTCGGCTACATTCACAACGACTTTCGACTGGAGAACGTTGTAGTGGGATCCAATCTCGCGCCGCGCATAATTGATTTCGATCTCAGTCGACCTCTCTCAAAGACGGGAGAAGAAACGAGTCAACTAGTGAGGGAAACCATTGCCTTTCTCGAAACCAAATCGAAAACAAGAAACAAGTTCAAGAAGCTAATGAGTGAAAAATCCCAACTTGCTCGTTTGTTTAAAAATGTACGATTTGCGGGATACGGTCCAGTGTGTTCCATTGAACAATATCTCGGGATACATTTACCGAGTACAGATGTACACTCTCTCATTATAACCTTTATGGTAAATTTGGACCAGAGACCAGGATGGCCTCTGAGCAACAGTTTACAACAAGCAGGCCTGGTATTGTTTCAAAAGATTTCACTCTTTCACAAACACCGCCACCTCAGAGCACTGCTTGATCCCAAAAGAGAAATTGAAAACTATTACGATTATACAATGTCAGTTATTGGCAATTTTATTCATTTTTAATTATTCTCCTTTAATTTCCTTTTTACCTATACAAATACAATTTGCATATAGATTTTGTGAGGTGTCATTTTCGCGAAAAAGTTTAGGAAAGCGTCCTCGTGTATAGTGCATTAGGTAGTTTTTTTGTTCCAAAACAATCTCATTTATTTCCTTGAGCCAATGAATAAATGAATTCATTTTTATAATTTTATCTGTGCAGTAGGTTACGTTTAAAGCATTTACGAGTTGTTCAATCTTTATGACTTGATTGGTAAAGGCAATGCCATAGATTAGTTTCTTTTGGGGACAAATCTTAAATGCAGCCTCCTCGAGGGCGGCAATAAACTGTTCCACATCGATAATGGGTTTCTCTGTAAAATAGTTGGAAGCCGCAGCAATCAATTCTTCCATTTTAATGGTACAATTATTTGGAGCAAACTTGACTGGTATTTTTTCAAGTATCCGGTACAAGACGGAGCTCTTTGCGAGACTCTTCCATAGATTTCCCTCTGTGGAAATTTTGTTTTCCCTCTTTAGCGAAAGGAGGAGGTCATTTTCGTTCTTGTTTAGTCTATAGCTGAGATAGATGATTTGAGAGAACCACTTGGCAAAAACAATTTCGTTGAAAGAGGTGGGACCTGTAAAGTTGTAGGAGATTGCATTTTCCAAAGAATTGGCCATAAAAAATTGGTCCTTTTGATTCTGGGTACGAAATTCAAATATCGACATGCGTCCAACAATAGCCTGATCCATGTTGTTGATTACGGGTACCTGATTCGAGGCGCCCACAGTCAAACACAGTGGAGATGCAATCGACAACTGTGTTTGCCAAACAGTTCTCGTTGCCTTGGCGTCGTCTCCGGTAATCAGTTTCATGTGTTGACCATCAATATTTTTTACTTCGTTTAATGAAAAAATATAAGAGTGGTTGAGGGCATCCTCAAAGGCGTTGGCGTTTCCGCTCGATTTGTTTGACACCTTGGGGAGGTCTGAAACTGGTAGGAATGAAGAGGTGTGGCACATGAGTGAAAATGCCTTTTGTATGGTTGATTTGCCACATTCTGTGGTGCCAAACATAAAGATGCACTTTTTTCTAAACTGCCCCGGGTGTATTGTCTGAGCGGAGAGGAGAAAGAAATCGTGAAGCCAAAAAGAGTCAAAGCTCGCCAAGAGAGAAAAGGAGAATAGTGTCGCAACGAGACCACGAGGAATGTTCAATGATGACTCACTTGCTTCCATAATGTGTTCAATGGCAAGTTGCTCCTGCAAGTCACCCAATGGCATATTACTTTCCAGGGTCAAGCTCATACATTTTTGGATCCATCCTGGTGGATTCGAGGTGAGACTGATTAGTTGAGCATTTCGTAAAAAGATCATAGCACATGTAGTCAAAAAGTACTCGGTTGTCTGCGGAAGGACGTGTCTCTCGATCCACTCCCTGGCTAGACTGGAAGATTCAAACTTATCATTTTCAATTAAATCATCGGCTTTAAAGATGGCATCAATTTTTGTCATGGTCATCTTGTGGTTCTCGTCTAGATTTCGAAAGAGAAGAAAGGCGTTTGCCAACAGTTGTTTTGGCAATCCAACATGGTATACGAGTTCCGATAGTAGAGTTGTAATATCTTCTTCTGTGGTATGTGAAAATAAATGAGAAATAAAGTCGGGCAGTGCCAAAAGGGCATTTGTGGAAAAATTGTCGTTTTCGCGAGCACGAAACAAACCGGGCAGGAGGCATGTTTTGATAAACAAAGAACGTTGAATTTTTAGAAAAGTACTCAACAAATGTTCTTGTTCTCCAAACGAGTTCCAGAGTTTTTTATTAACTTTGGCAATTTCTAGATATTTTTCGCCATCCAAGCTGGTAACATCTTCAATACTTTCGTCGTAGGCCACATAGTGTTTCTTTACTGTGAAACAAAAAAAGGGCGTATGCGGTAGATAGCTCGATGTTATGCTACAAAAAACACCCAAAGAAGTGTTGATGAAAAATTTGAATGCATTTATCGTTACAAACTCCAAATCATTAACTTCTTCTATAATTTCAACGATTGTATTTTCGATAATTTTATAGTTTTTATCATTTCCCTTGAATTTATCTTTCAATAAAGAAGACATTTTCTTGAAAATCATCGTTTCTCTAGTTCTTAACCCATTTTTTTGCATTTCAAAAGAGTATCCCGTTTCTTCATTGAAAAAGAAAAACTTTCCAAAACGTTGAAAAAAGAAAAATTCCTTTTCTACAATCTTTTTAATCGTTTCGCTAGTGCATTTCAACTCTCTCGGTTCGGTAAAATAATGAGGATAGTTTCTTCGATAGATTGAGAAAAGCCATTTCTTCCAAATCAAGAGAGATTTTGCTGACCAATAATTTTCGAGTTGTTTCAATACACTTGGTTTCTTTAAATTTGACCAAAACGAAAGATTGCTTTGGAGTCTTCTCTTTCTCGCCCAACCAAAGAGAACGGAAACAAAATGAGAAAAATTGGCAACGAGATTTTCTCTACTCTCATTCGTCTCGTTTTTTCTAAGATAACTAAAGAGAATTGTGGTGATGACATAGAATGAATTGGAAGAGGTTTTCTTTATTCGTTCATTTTTCTTCACGAGTGGCGTCGAGGCGAGTTCATGGATGAACAGGAGAGGATCGTTGATTGAAATTCTAAATTTCTTTGCCAAGTTTTCAATTTCTGTCAAAATACAAGGTTTAATTTCTTCTTCAATGGATAAATTACAATTGATTATATTTTGTAAATTTTTATAAATTGTAGTCTTGAAACGACAATCTTGTTTCTTATGAAAAAAAAATACTTGAGGTAATTGTTGAATTTTTTCCACTTTTTTATCATAATAAATTTTTTTGACACAATTTTGATTTTCAATTATGATAAAGAGTTCACCATTTTCCTCCTCGGTATAGTTGAAATCAAAAAAAGTAGTCGTCGCAGAGAATCTAGAGAGCGTTCCATTTACCAAACGATTATAAATCTTGTCGCCCACTGGACTATTGGGTAAAGCTAGGTTTTCCGTTTCATCCACAAAGAAAGATTTATCGTGAGATAAAAATACAGTCTTCATCTTTTCGAGAAAGGAGCGCCATACCACATAGCTCACACATAGGTCGATATATATGTGGAATCCACAGGAACCGTTGCGTTTATAGAGACAAAAAGAGGAAGAACTCGGGGGTTCGGGGAGAGAAAAGAATCTCTTGACTTGATCAAGCACCAATTCTAGAGGAAATTCTTTTTCGGTGCAACAATTTTGTTCCAAAAATTTTCTTTCTTTACACGCCAAACAATCAATGTCGTAGGCTAGGGGAACAATGTATTGGGTGTTGAATAAAATAAATCCCCTGTTGGCTTGCGAAAAATCAACACTAGATGCTTTTACATATCTTCCCTGGAACACGGGATTAATGTAATCTTTGGCTTCCCACAACAAAACATCAATTGCGTAGTTTGCCATGGTCCTGGACTTGGCGTGGAGTGTGGAGCTCTATGCCGTTCTCCTTCTCCTACTCGCGCTCACCATTTATGCAATTCGCGAGCACAGCAAAAACAACATCATTGGTGAAAATATCAAAAGAGCCTCAGAGTCTACGGGTTTTAAACCAACCTACTTTGACATTTACGACAAGAGTGATGATAAGAATTGCAATAGGTTAATTGTTGTACAGCCCTTCAATTGGATAATCTTGGCTTCCAATGGAAAGGTCTATGTGATTGACGACACAGTCTACAACTGCCCGGGTAACTATTCCCCCGCGGTTGTAGTGCCTTCCACTCGCGACGAAACCTCTCATTCGTTTCTCTTCAAACACGTTTGTGTCAACTTTAACATTTATGAACTATTAAAATCGTATCGCAACTATAGCAACTATTGCAAAGTCCATTTTGATATTCTCCAGCTACAAGAGGAGGAGAATAAACTTACCATAATTGATGTATTAAATTATCTATTCAAGCGTTTCATCACCATGAATCCATCACAAAAACCAGCCCATCATTCAATGGCATATAGAATGAACTTTGAAACGGATAGACCACAGGAAATTTTTTCCCAATCAATGTTTATTGATTCAAATATTAGCACAAGTATTCAGAAAGCATCATACAATTTAAGAAAATTAACATGATTTCTATGAAATGAATCTAACATCAATTTTGGGTTTCTCTGAATCCATAAATGTTAAATAATTTGGCGACCGTTGTTCGAAAAAGTTTACGTCCACGTCCAAAGCAATGTTATCCATAAAGGAAAGAGGGCATTCGAATACCGGCCAATGCCCTCCTACTTTAGAGGGGACAACATTTAGATCAAACAGGAGACGATTTCCAACAAATTCAATGTAAGAAATGAGGTCGTCCAATTTGAATCCATCAAACGAGTCTTTTGTAAGAATTTGTCTGGCAAAGTTCTTTTCATGCTCCACTGCGTCCTTGACAATCTCCAAAATTTTATCACGATCCGCCTTGTTTTTCAGCCACGAATGAAGTTTACAGCCAAATTTCACGTGAAGAGCCTCGTCTCTGGCAATGTAGTCGTTGGAGTGAATCAGGCCGGGAAGTTTGCCCTTCTTTTTGAACCAAAAGATTGTGGCAAAGGAAACGGAAAAAAAGATGGCCTCCACTGCGGCAAAGGCCACAAGACGCTCGGCAAAGGTGACATTCGAGTTCCGGAGCCAACGGATACACCAGTCTGCTTTTGCCTTGACTGCCTCGTTTTCTACAATTGAATTCAAGAGACGATTCTTTTCCTCCAAATCCTTAGCAAAGGTAGCAATCAAGCGCGAATACGTTTCAGAATGAACATTTTCCATGTGGGCTTGAAAGATGAAAAAGGATTTAATTTCCGGTTGCACAACTTGGAGAGCAAAGTGTTGAACAATGTTGTCACAAACAATACCATCACTGGCCGCAAAAAATGCCAAAACGTTCAACAACAAATGTTGTTCTTCTTTCTTCAGTCGAATCCAATCCTCTTTATCCCTGCTCATATCAATTTCATCGGACACCCAGTTAGACTTCAGGGCATCCTTCCACATTTGGAGAGCTTCCACAAATGTTGTTGGATAAAAGGTAAACTGGCTTTCGCCATGAAGGATGGGATCAAAGGAATCCATTTTGTGGTTAGAGTCTGTACTAATGTGCTTCCTGAATGCTTATATAGCTTTTAAACAATTTTCCTCATGGTTGATAATGTGGTTACTTTTATAATCCTATAAACCCAGGGTTGATAAGATGTATTTTTTTAATCTTTGAGTTGGGGTAAAGTGACAGGGCTTTATCAAACCTCCCATTATCCAAAGAAAAAATTAGAAAATATAAACGTTGTTTATTAAATGTATATATTTTAATCATAGATCAAAAGGGAAAGCGAAATGAATGGAAATACAACTTTTACCGTTACTCCTCTTGGTGTAGTGGTGGATGGTGTGGGTACTTTTCCTTTTACGAACCAAGCAATAAGCACGTTTACGATTGGAAATGAGACCTATCACTGCCTACCGGTGAGTACTAGCCTGCGACAACACTATAAACCGAAAGAGAGAGCAAAAAAGGTGAAACGGGGGGAGGGCAGCGAGGATCCCGCCATCATTTGTCACTACGAAGACGAAATTCACGATGCCTACGTTTTGATCAACGAAAACGAGGCCCGACTATGGCTTTGTTGGTTTGCCTCTCTACTCCAAAACGTGGTCGAGTTTAAAAACTGGAAAATCGATAAGGTGCCACACACTAGAACTCTAGAAGAAATGTTTACGTGCTTGAAGGCCAAGAGACGAGAACAAGACGAGGATGACAAGACGAGCGAACTTTTCAAAACAATGGAAACTCTCTTGTGTCAAGTTTATGATTTTGACCCCGA
>JAOCNA010142990.1:0-10059 GCA_026546675.1 Papilio helenus | reverse complement strand
CTTAGTTTAAGTATAGTTCATGTAATATTTGTGCAAAAAGTATTCAATGAATAAACAAATAAATGTTTGTTACTGCGTATCTTCAGAACAGCGTTATAGATCGAAATGAAAGCCACAGATGTAAAACATAGTCTGGAAGAACACATAGACTACTTAATCGATTTTTTTTTTAATTTACTTTTGGGAAAACGATTGAAATACGAAATGTTTCTTTTATCAAAGATAATAAAATATACGTTCTTCAAGAGGTTCCATATTTTTAAATCCACAGACAGGAAATATATCTTGAACTACGTGATAACAGGAAACTAAATCTTGATTTATAATAGCATAGCAATTAACTAACAATGTTACCTATATTTATATAACATTTGAACATTATTTTACTTTACAATTACTCTGTACACAATGTCTTATATTACATTAAATTATATATAATTTCAAGCAATATAAATTGACCAATTTAATAGGATCTAGTTTTTTTAACATCAAACCATGTAAATAACCATTATTTACTTTGAGGAGAAAAGTGTATCTCTATCTCTCTATTTTGTGTTTATGTCTTGAATATTCTTTACATTATAATATGGATCAAGTCCTACATAAGTATATTATCTGGTCTATGACCCATTGTAGAACGCCTTGTTCAATTTAATAGTTAAAAAAACAGTCGTACTTTTGTTTAAATTTCTAAATACTGTTTTAATAGATCCTTACCTTTACCATTTTTGACCGTGTAAGTTAGATCTTGAAAGCTTAAGTTGACGGGTGGTCGTTGTGGCAGATGCGACAAGTGCGCTCGGCCCAGCGCTGGCCCAAGCGGCGCGGGCGCACTTGAAGCCGCTTCCATTTTTTCTCACTCTGCTACTCTCACTTTCACTCCGACATCACTGCATAAAACACAAGGATGTAATTTCGTCATGTACTAAATGAGTCGCGCAATATTATTCAATACCTGTAACAAAAAAATGTTTAAAACAATTCAGTTTTTCATATCCGTGCACACAACATCGTTAACTTGGTTTATCAGCACGTAAAATGTCGTAAACCACATTCGGCTTGTGTTTTGTTCAGTAAATTGAATTTGATTTCTTTAGCCACTGAAATTCGAAATAAAAAGTGTGAAAGACATCAGAAACAATAGGACTGTATGTATGTACGTCAGCCAACCGATTATCAAGGGGGGAGCAGGCTGATAATCAAGGGGGATAGCACACATGCTTTTTGTTCCTTACCCCTGGAGATAAATCCAAGAAAGATCAATTTTAAGGAAGATTTATTTAATTTCCGTGTTATTAACAAATAAACGAATCTATGCAAACCAGGCAATTAAATCGAATAAGGTCAAGATCGTTACTTTATTCTTGTAAGTTAGATTAAAACGATTATATAATTTTTGTCGTATAAAATTAAATGGATGTTTATTAAATTGAACTAATACTACATAAGTTTTATAAATCAATCTTTACTAATTAACACAGATTACTACATTCCGACATTCCGTATAGTTAATTAAAAAATATTTATGAAGATTTATATCATGGTATTGCAAAACAATTCAGTGCTTGCGATAGTATTGCAAACCGTTGCCAAATGCAAGCGGATACTTTTCAAATATAAAATACAAGATGCTCACAACTGCGCCCTTGTGAAATTAAAAAAAAAAACAAAAAATATGGCCTAGGTTACTCACTGATAACGTAGCTTTTTAATGGTGAAAGAATTTTTAAAATAGGCCCAGTAGTATTTGCGTGAATCAAAAACATACAAAAATACAAATCTTTTCTTTTTATAATACTAGCTGTTTCTCGCAACTTCGCCCGCGTGAAATTAAAAAATATAGCTTATGTTACTCACAGATAGATTACCTTTCTAACGGTGAGAGAATTTTTGTAATCGGCCCAGTAGTTTTTGAGTTATTTCAATACATACAAAATACAAATCTTTCCTTTTTATAATATAAGCATAGATAATGTTCATAGACAACGGTCATAGCCCATTACACGAATGATTAATCATATGCAGTGACTTCGAAAGACTTAATAAAACAATTTAAATAACAGACAGATTATCAATAAATATTATTATGAATAATGAATACTGTAGATTGCATAAGTAAAGCGATGAAACCTTAGTGCATTGACGCCTTAATACGCATAGCATCAAGGGCGGATCCAGCTTTGGCGCCATGGAAGGTCACATAGCCGTGGTCAAGTCAAGTTTTGATAACAGTAGATACAAGTAAAAATGGTCCACATAAGTCCTGGAACCAGCTCAGGGGGGGTCATGACCCCATGACCTCCCCCCTGGATCCGCCGTTGCATAGCATAGGAGAGTCAATATTTCTAAAGCAGAATTAACACAGCTTACGTAGAGTTTACGAGCGATGCATATTGCAAACAGTTAGGAAATAATGTTGCGGAAATGTTTGAACTTTAATAAATATTAAAATATGAGAAATGGTTAGTAAAACGTATTCTAGATTGAAATCGACATTTGTCAATGTTTGGAGACATAATTTTAGTCTTCTTCCCATGATCTAATAAACAAAAGATAAAAGCTGAAGTGATTTTACTAGAGGAGATGTATAGGAAAGAGGAAGTCCTTTTAGTGCATCCTCTCCTCTGTCCTAAGTAAATCTAACCCACTCCTCATTTAAACATCACAGGGATATCACGAATAATACTTTAAATTAGCTGATGCCCGCGACTTCGTCCACGCAATATTAAGATAAAATAGTAGCTTATAATATGCCCGTCTATGTCAGCTACCCTTCAGTGAAAGTCCGGTTGAAATCGGCCCAGCCGTTTCATAGATTACCCGGAAAAAACGCGGCTTGCGGACAGACAGACAAAAAAAAATTAAATGCGATTTTTGTTATCAACGCAAATACATCATCTTCCCGAAATCTAGAATTTTCTTTTGATATTACAAACAGACACTTCAATTTTATTATATGTGTAGAGTATAGATTATAATTAATTATTATAAAAAAATCGTGATATCTCTGATGCTTTTTTCACTGCTTCTACTAATTTTTCAATAATTAATGATACTTCTAAAATCGTTTATTTTTTTAATACAATCCATGTTTATGACACCAGACTCACGCAAACGTCAATTTTATTCGCAACGGAAAACCGCTTGGGCAGTATCAATTGACAAAAGTATGTCAAACTTGATAAAACTAAACAAATGATTATATCGACATTTGAACCGGAAAAATAGAGCATAATTATGTCAATACTTATCAAAACATATGGTCATGATATTATGTTAAAAAACATTAAAAAAAACACTAGAGTAACATTTGTAACCATTTGTAAACTGCAACCAAACCAGTTGTAACGATACTTGCTTACTTTCGTAGAAATCTATTTAGTAACATGATTTGTCAGAACAAGCCACCGAATTTTAGAGGTCACTGTAAAGGTGTTCACACACTGAAGCGACGCAAAGTACTTACTAAAAAGTATGAAACTTAACTAGGATAACGGATTAAAAATTGAACATATGACCAATTTATATACTATTTTGTTAATTTCGCGAATTAACTAAAAGTCACTAAAGTAAAATAACTAGTGAAAATTTAGTGCATTTTTTGTCTTAGTCGAAGTTCTAATTTAAAAACCAATATTATTATAAACTGTAGATATTTATATCGGTCAAAGGAAGTGTATGTAAAAGGTTGTATCTTATTTTATTTTTAAAACCACTCTAGTGTAGTGTCATGATACATTTTGCAAGATCAAAACTGAGAAACGATGATTGAAACGCCTACAGTTGTATGAAGGTCACGCGGCGTACTGACGAAACATTTGGCTGTCTGCCAACTCTTAGCTGGTTTCAAATACAAGAATTATTGACTTATCGTGAATTTCTACATCATAAGTAAAATCTATTTTTGCTCTCTCTGTTCTTTTGTATAGGTATAAGAGTGATGACAATAAATTTTCGTGATTATTCCTCTGCAATGGAACCTTACGGTTACTCCCTTTTCCTATATTTGGATTTTCTTAACAAGAGCAAGCGAAAAACAAAGTAAAATTAACCTTTTTAGTAACACGGTAAAGTTCAATTTTATTTGAACTTAACATCAGCTTTGCTTTACGCTCCGGTCAGTGAACGAATCCAGAACGTTGCACATTGATCAATATTTACGTATTTTGAGTAGATTACTATTTATAGAATAATATTGTACATTCGCAATTCATCTTGGGAAAATTCGGTAACAAATTGGATGATGTGTGCCAAATTGGATGTTAGCAATTTTTATTGTAAACGCCGGAAGGTATCAATTGTTAATAATACTAAAGAGACGACATTCGATGGTTTGTGTCTACTTTTATTTAAAATACTAGCTTTCGATGGCGACTCCGTCTGTATCAAATTTATACATCTTAAGATTTACCCCCTAAACAAAAAAAAGCCTATGAATTCTTCCAACATGCTCTATCTCAAGCACCGATTTCCGTTTAACAGTTTAGGCGGCAAAATCTAACAAACATCCATCCATCTAAACTTACGGATCTATATATATATAAAAGAAAGATGTATTAGTTACACTATTTATAACTCGAGAACGGCTTTACAGATATGGCTGAAAATTGGTGAGGAGGTAGCTTAGAGTTAGGAGAAGGACATAGGATACTATTTATTCCATTTGACAGAAAAAAAATCCACGCGGACGAAGTCGCGGGCAAAAGCTAGTTTATAATATTAGTAAGATTAGAAGTCTGGTCATACTTAATATTAGTTGATTCTGTTTACACCACTTGGTTTATAGCGTGTTGCTCGTTTGTTTTATTAATAGAATTAGAAATTCTATCAACCTAATTAAAAACAATAGCTTATTGTATTTAAATTTGTAATTGTGTCCAATTGAAAAATGCCTTTTCTCTACAAAGACTGTTTTTGTAATTTTTGATAGAATCAAAATTATATTAGAAAAAGACCTGACTACTTATTGTCATTTCGGAGACCATATAAATAAGTTCACAAGTATTTATATAAAACTGGTAGGAATGAATTCGTATGAAAATTAACGTCTTTAGTTTAATATTTGTTAATACAATTATTTTAAAAGTTAGTTTTAATAAAATAGCCATGTTAAAAAATAATTTTCTGTGTTAGCATTAAAACTTTTGGACACCGCAAATTGAATGTACTCTTACCTTAATTCTAACATAAGATGCGATCATGCGATCAGTGAACATTCACTTAAAACACTATTTCATACACTTCACGTCACGTGCACTCTACGCCGCTCACAAGTTGCGACTAACTTAGATGCATACTGTAGTAGCCCACAGTTCATTCACAGCGAAATTAAAAACAGTGGCTCTCAAACTTCAAACTTCAAAGATAGTGCGACAAATTTAGCTAGAGCAGTGAGAAAAATGTAAATTAATTCAGCCAGACGTCTCTATAAATGCCAAAAAGTGTCAAAATTCTTGCCAGAGCAATCTTTAGTGTCAAGCTCTATGCCTAAAGGGCAAGTTTGTTGCACTAAAACTAATATTAGCAAAGCGGAAAAGGTTTGCCGGTTAACACTGTCTGCATCAAGCCTTCGTCTCCTCAGTACCGTCTGTTAACGAGTCACGGCCTGCGGCCATCGGCAAAGTTTCTGCGCAACAACTAATCTCCCTTATCAAATATTTTCATTGATCTATACTAATATTATAAAGATGAAAGATTCGTCTTTTTGTATGTATTGAAATAACTCAAAATTACTGGTCTGATTTAAAAAAAAATACACCATTAATTTATTTACACTTTTATTATTTTTTACATTAACGCGGACGAAGTCGCGAGCAACAGTTAGTATGAAATATATTACTGGCCCAATTTATTTATGCTTCTAAAAAAAATTACTGAATCAATTGCAGTTTACAAGACGATATTTAAAAAGCTTAAAATTAAGCAATTAAGGACTGAATATTCCACATCTAGTTGAAGGAAGGTTTGAGCAGCGCTGGGTTCGGCGGAACAATGTTTGGTTTTCTATTGTTTCGTTACTCACAGAGGAAGTGCATGAGTTGCGTGGTGCACAACACAATACATATGACGTAACATACGATTACAGCTAGTTATAAAATATCTAATTTCGCAGGCAAAACCGCCGATAAACAACTGCAGTTATAGATAATGTGTGTTCAGTTAAATTTATCCTTAACTATCGACATATTTGTATGTTTTGTTATCTGTATTACCATGTGTTTCAAAGATGCACACGTACCTTAAAAGCTACGATCGTTTGAACAATTTATACGTCTTCGGACAGTACACATCTAATTGCTTGCCCATTACGCAACTCACCTAGATGGCTTTTTTGGATTTTTTTTCTGAAAGTACAACACCGCGAAAGGACGTGATTGTACACGGGTTTTTAGCATTGTTTCACAAATGGGCATATATGCACATATTTGGTCTCAAATTACATTTGTACTCGTGCTATGGACTTTACTTCTATATCATTTAAAATAATCTAAGACAACTCTCGCCTTACTTACTACACGACACCATTGCGAAAAGCAAAGCGGAGCGACGTGCAACTTACAATTGCTACTGAGGTTTTTTATCTTTTAAAAAATAAAAACATTTACAAAATAATTATGTTGTTTCTTTGATTTCTTATAACGATAAGACTGATCTCGTGCGTCATATTTTTATAAAATGAATATGTGGTAAGATACATACATTTGTGTAATTATTTTTACTTAAAAAACTTTGCAAATAAAAATATTAGGACGTAATGACCACGAATAATGAAGTATTGTTATTTTTTTGTTGTTATTAAAATGGTGGGTGCCAGCTCGTTGCATGTCTATTTCATTATTATTTATTATAATTGCTTTAGACACTGCAAATAAAATAATCATACTTCATTCTAATATTATAAATGCGAAAGTTTAGATGGATGGATGGATGGATCGATGTTGGTTAGAGTTTGTAGCCTAAACGGCTGAACGGATCTCGATGAAATTTGACAAAGACGTAGTGAATAGATTTGAAGAACAGATAGGAAGAACACTTTTGTTTTTTTTTAATTCCTCACGGATGGAGTCGCGGGCGAAAGCTAGTATGATAATAAGGTAGTAGCTTTTATATAATATTATAAGGAATAATAGACATTTTTAGTGTGGCGTCGATTTTCACATTATTGAAAAGCCGCCATCTTTAAAAGTCGGGCATTTGCTCGTTGGCTCTGGTCAAAGTGTTAATATTACATTTTTTACAGGTATATTTTCAAGTCGCAATTGCGGTTGTTTCTTTGTTCCACCTAATTATTGTTATAAAATTATTTTAAAACAGATAGATTTTGTATTCAATCAAATAATAAAGTTGTTCGCCATCTTGTAATTCGTTTTTTTAACAAAATTCGTTCGTAGTTGCTAAAAATATTTATTAAATTGAACATTAAACTCTTTCAATTATTTTTTTACTGAGTACAAATTAATTGATGTTAAAAATTAACTTCATTAAAGTTATTAGCAATAAGGTTATATTTAAAATGATTATAGGACATCATTTTTATCTGTAATTTTCTTTACCTATAATTTAAAGATAAACATAGTTCTACGCAATTCATGTTTATTTTTAAAGTACTAAAATTTGAAAAAGCAATTTAATCTATTGAACGATTTTGTAACAATTTATGAAGTGAATTGTAACCTTTATTTGTTTACGATAACAATCTTGAAAAACAATGTCAACCGAATATTATCAGATTACAAAGCATAATAAAATATGACAGTTACGTTATATTGCCTTCCTTTTCATTCTTCAGAGAATAACGGAGATAGCAAATCTAATTTTGTTGCTTGCTTTCATTTGCTTTCTCTCTCTCCCCTCTCTACATCGTTGGGTTTAAGGAAATGTGTCCTAAGGGATCGCGGCCTTGAAATACTCTTCGATTTTTGTAAATAAACAAAAATAACATATAAAACTTTTAATTATTTTAAGTAAGAAATTAATTAACAAACTAAAATCCTTTAATCTAACAATCGCAATTATTTTAATTGATGCTATACAAAATTAAGTAATTTAGTAGAATGACGTTGCTCTAGCAATTAAAAACTGCATTAATAATACACCGACAATGCAGTTCATACGTTTATTTGTTTTTATGAACATGTTTAAATTAATTTATTGCTTACGAAGATCCGAAGATAATACGAACATTGGTGTTTGCGTAAATAAAATAATAAAACAAACATTTAATAAAGGTTCGGAAGTTACTTATATAGGATACGATGACAAAGAAATCATTAAAACAGTCAATGATTTGAACTTTGTGACGATTGTGATACGAACAATAAAATCCAAAGTGCAAGTTTCTAATGATGCATACATTACTATAGTTAAAGATAATATAACTGAAGTACTAGAAACTGTACAATACGATGTCAACTGGAAACCAGATGTAAAATTTCTTATAATAGCGAATACGACTGAAAATTCGTTGATTGAACTTTTTCAAGAATTAATCAAACATCGTATAAACAATGTTATTATTGTCAACGATTCAAAAGACCTATGAAATTCCTTCAACAACATAAAGTTGATATGTTGTTCGGTGCTATAATGTTGTAAGAACAACGAGCAAAAACCTTCAGCTATTTATAGGGACATGTGACATTTGTTGACAAATTAAAAATAATAGTCAAGAAAGCAGATATTGTACCATTCTGGAGAACTATTTATCTAACTTTCAATATTGATGTATGGGTTTTGTTTTTAACGATGTTTTTCATATTTTTTATTATAGTTAATGTATTTTATAATATCGATAAAGGTGTTTTAGTTTTAATGATGTTAGATAATTTGTTTCAGCACGGCACTAAATTGGGAAGTAAGAAAATAACTCGGTGGTTATTTGTACACTGGGTTGCCTTCACTTATCTTATAAGTGCTTATTACCAAACTCATTTGACAGGACTTTTAACAAACCCTAGTCTAAATTATCAGATATCTAACGAAAACGATCTAATTGAATATAAAATGAAGCCGTACTTTAGTTCTTTTTTTATTGATTTTTCTAAAGATTCAGAGTTCAGTATAGATTCAATACAAGAATGTGATGTGCAAATAAAATGTTTGCAAGATGTTAGTAAAACTTACGAATTGTACACAGTAGCGTTAAATTCTTTATATCAACAGAGTAAATGGAAGTTTTGCGACAAAAACGGAATCGATCTTCTACATCCTTTTAACCAGCCTTATACTAAAATCTTATATGCAATTTATTTTGACAAAGGATTCCCATTTTTGGATAGATTACATTTGCATACATTAAGATTAAAAGAAAATGGTTTAATAGATAGATATTTAAATGTTTTCTATTACGAACAAAATAAAAAGTATTTCCTTAATTCGCGAAAGTTAAGTAACATTTCATTTCCGTGGCATATCCTCGCGTTTGGTTATGGTTTGTCGAGTGCGTGTTTTTTACTTGAGATTGTTTTATATTATTGGAATATAAATAAAAGCATATATTTTGATCGACTACCCAAAAGAAGGAGGTAATCTGTTGGCCTGTAATCTGTTTGTTTTTTTTTATTTCATTTTTTTCGCACACTTACCAGCTTTAATCTTAATATTAATTATATAAAGGTGAATAATTTATTTGTTTTTTCTATGAAATAAAAAACATGTTATTATTTATTTACCATTTATTTATAAAATATAAAAAACAATTATATATATATCACCAGTACTAACCATACATTTATTGGACCATTAAATTGTTCTAAACGATTTTACAACTAAGTACAAATACATACATTTCTTCACATAATCTAAAATAATTCTAAAACATCGACAAAATTAATTACATTTAAAATGTCACAGATAAAGTATTTTTCCAATATTTAAAAAAAACTGCATAGTATTATTTTAGAACGGCAAGCCGATACGGCAAGATAAATTAGAAGTACCCTCCTTCGCATTAGCCACGTTCCATTGACAAAAACTGGAAAGACTGATCGAAAACGCCTGCGGAATGAAGCTTCTCAACTAGCACCCGCTGATCACAAGGCTATCCGGCCATTCATAGAG
>JAOCNA010139813.1:0-10092 GCA_026546675.1 Papilio helenus | reverse complement strand
CCGATTTATTTCTTTTAGGTGGCACATATGCCTTAGCAGAAACAGCAATTGAAGCATGGAGACCAAATACTCCATTTACTCCTGCTCTTGCTGGATGTGCTGCTGGAGTTATTTCTTCCCGTGGAGGTACTAAATCCATTATCACTGCATCTATACTTGCAACAACATTTGGATATATCTTTGAGAATAGAAACAGAATATTTCAGAATACAGTAGCACCTGAAAAAGATATTTCCAGGAAGTAGAAATAAATCAGAAATAAATCAGAAACAAAACCATCTTCTAGGCTGTTCTACTTCAACAGAAAACTCAGGAATTTTCTGTTCAGGAATAGAATATTTTTCAACTGCATTTTGAATTGCATTTGATAAATCTTTTATTCCATTCGGAGTTACAGAAGATGTTTCTATATACTGTGCATTGTACTTCCTTGCTTTTTCTTCTGCTTCTTTTCTTAATGGATCTCTTTCTTCTGGTGCATCTGGAAGTAAATCTGTCTTATTTCCAACAATGAGTAGATTTATGCTATCTCCATTATTGTTTTTTAGCACAAATTCTTCAATCCAAGAATCTATTCTGTCAAAGGTTTCTCTTTTTGTTACATCAAAGAGTACCACTGCCATAAAGGAATCTCTGGTATAGTTCGGGATTAGAGAACGGAATCTTTCTTGCCCGGCTGTGTCCCATAGCTGTAAATTCACTGTTTTACCTCCTATTTCTGTTTTTTGGGCAAAGAAGTCTACCCCAATAGTTGGCTGGTGATCTTTTGTTTCTGTTGAGAAAATGTATTTTGTTATCATTGTTGTTTTACCTACAGCTGTTTCTCCTAGAAAAACAATCTTATACTTTGGTAGTACCTCTCTCTTTGTTTGCTTTACCATGCGCTGCCTACAATTATTTTTAATTTATGTTCGCATCCTGGATGGACACAATTATCCGTGGGCTCAAGCAGATGAGTACAGGTCTCTGCTTTACAATAGACAGAGAGATAGCTACAACTCCTGTATATATTGCATACAAAGGAAGATATAAAGACAAAAAAGTAACTGTATTGAAGTATAAAAACAAATATGCAGAGGCTGCAGTAGAAGCATTTCCTCTTATGAAGCATATAACAAATCCAATCCTTGCAAAAGTTTATACCTCTCAGAAGTCAGGAAGTTCTTTCTACATTATACTAGAGAGAGTACAGATAATGAATAACAATAGTAAATACAGTTCATTCTTCAGATTTATTAAGAGAAAAATAGATATATGCAACAAGAAAATGCAAAATGAACATAGTATAAAAATAGTTTCACTTGATGCAGATAAAGTAGAAGAATGTGATATATATGCAACAGAAGAAGGAAGGCCAGTAGTTTGTGGAGCTCTGCCTAGATTTACACAGGATCCAGTAGATAGTTTAGAGGAAGAAGATGATATATGCAAGCTAGATGAAGAAATAGAAAAATATGCAGCATTATCAAAAGCAGAGCAAATGAATGCACATGATTTGTTACGATCTTGTGCACAATATCTGCCGCCTCAATACTCACTCTATATTGCAAAGACCCTTGTACAGTATATATCAAGTGAAAAAGAAGAGTTAGAAAGAAAAATGATGTCTGCTCGGGCAGCTCTTCTGTTAAATACAGATATGCCACCTGTTTCTCTTCTATTTCAAGTGAAAAGCTTACCTATACGCTCTCTATGTCTAAGAACTTTAAGAGAAACAAAAGGAATAACAAAAGAATTAGTAGATTTAGTGTTCCCTGCAATTGATGAAGGTATTTTAATTAGTGATGAAACAGTGAAAATAGAAACAATTGAAACTGTGCCTTTTCTGATAAAATTTTTAATACCTAAACAAAAAGAAAAACTTTTATCTAAGCTAGGAGCAGTTATAAAGAAGGGACGAATAAAAGAGAAGGAAAAGGCAACAGATCTTATTCTGAACGAGCATATAGAGCTCCTTGATGTATCTACAACTTTATATTCATGCATGGGATGTATGGTTCAGAGCACAGATGTAATTGTGAAGAAAAAAGGTCTATTACTGGTTGAAAAATTGAAAGAGATAATAGAGATAAGAATGCTAGTACAAGAAGTAATTCCTCTTATAAGTATTCAATGCACACATGCAGAAGTAGCTGAGCAAGCAGTAGCATTATTATGCACACTTGCCGAGATAGCAAGAAAAGAAGTAGATAAGCTAAAAGCATCAGATAAATGGAAAGTGCCTGGAATTAGCATTCTTACAAAACCTTCACCAATTAAGATAAATAATAAGGTACTACAGAAGGAAAAGAAGAGAAGAGAAAAAGAAAAGTCATGCTGGGACAATCAAGAGTGGTAGTATCCTTTTGTTTTAAGCAGCTTCTCAAGTAAAAGAATGTGGACTGTTTCATTTTCTGCATTTTTAATAGCTGGTAGTTCTTTTTCTAATATCAATTTTTGTTCTTTTGTGTAAAACTGTTTATCAAACATAAAAGAAATATTTGGCACTATACTGTCTCCTTTATATTCTGTTTCTCTGAACAGATGCATTTTCAAAAAGGATTTAATAGAGAAGTAACCGTTTAAATGATCTCTGCACATGTTAAAGCGTAGTATAACTTCTTTTTCGCATAGTACACTTCTTGTAAAGAGTATGACAGATGGAGTGAATAAAGGACTTTCGCATATATCGCATGGTTGTGCATCTCTTAAAGTTTTCAGGGTGGCTGCTGGTGTATTCTTTTTTACTCTTCTTGTGGTTCTAACTATTCTTTGCAATGCCCGCTCATGTAAGGGCATAGGATCTATTCTTTTTATGATAATTGCAGATGGCATTATTTTAATATGGCAATCTGGAGTGGTAAATATTGGAATAAGAGAAAAAATATCTTCCTGCATGGGAAAAAATATATCAGATAAAAAAACAAGGCGTAGAATAGATGAGGGTAGATAAAGAATATTTGTTCTTGCTGCAATAATATTTCTAAGAGAAGAAATATATGTTACTGCTTGTGGTAATTCTGATATTGGATTTCCAGATATGTCAAGTGTTTCTAGATTTGGTAACATTCTGATTGAATCAGGTAATGTAGTAAGAGCATTATCTGCTAAATTCATTTCCTTCAGATTTACTAAGCCTGAAATAGTATCTGGCAGCGACTCCAACTTATTTCTTGCAACAAATAGAACAATTAATCCAGTTAATTCACCTATCTCTTTTGGAAGATCTTTTAAATAGTTGCAACATATTTGCAGTATTTTTAAATTTCTAAATTGCTTTATCCCCGGATCTAACTTAATAAGTCCGTGCTTGCATAAATATAAGTGTATTTCTCTTTCCTTGTATGTAACATACACCTCTTCTACATCTTTTTCTTTCTGTTGCTTTTCATTCTTTTCCTCACTTTCCTGTAGATAATATGTGGTACTATTATTATTTATCTCTGATATATTTTCTGTTACACTTACATGTGTGATTCTCTGGCCTACCTTTTTTCGTATTCCTGCCTTGCTTGCGACTATTCCCATATGCTTCTTTCTTTTCTTCCATTTATCTCCATGGGTGCTTGTACTGCTTTTTCTATTGGTGCATTAAAAATATAACTTATTTGCTATTTTTTTATGGGTATTTCATTTTTGGGTCTCGGAAATAGAATAGAACACAAGGACGAGAAAGCCCTCCTAAGGGAAATAGGCCAGATACTGAATATGTCTTTCTTTTCAGACTTTCCTGGTGCACAACCTGTGACTATGTCTCGAAGTGATCTAGAGGATCTGAAAAGGAGAGACTACTATGTATGCGAAAAAAGTGATGGAGTAAGGTCATTGCTTTATCTTAAAACGATAAAGAGTAAGACATATGTATTTGCTATTGATAGAAATTGCCATTTTGTACAGATAAAGAAGAAAATCATTTCTCAGCATCCTATACTTTTTGATGGAGAAATAATCAAGAACAAAGATAATACTTTTACATACATGATATTTGATACTATTATATATAATGGCCGATCTATTGCACAGGAGAGCTTGCATACTCGTTTAAATGCAGCAAGTAATTATCTGTACAATACAAAAAAATGGTTAGATCATATAGGTGAACAAAATGATAAATCTTTTTCTCTTGTTGTGAAAATGATGCATAAAAGCTATGGATTGGCTGAAGTATATAGAAAGATTATCCCTGAGCAGACACATGAAAATGATGGACTGATGTTTACTTGTGTGGATCATGCATATGTACCAGGATCCTGTAGAGCTTTTTTAAAATGGAAGCCACCATACTTAAACTCAATTGATTTTCGATTAAAAAAATCAAATACAGTAAAAGATTTTTATTATCTATATGCCCTGATTAAATATGGAAATGAAATTATCTTTGGGACATACTGGTCAGATGAAATAGTAAAAGATCTGGAGTGTAATGTTAAAGCAAGAGATGGGAAGGAGCAAGTAGAGTATTATAAAGAGAAAATAGATTATAGTAATTTAGATGGAAAAATAGGAGAGTTTTCCTATAAACCAAATGAATATACATTAGAAGATAATACTCTAAATATGATACAGGGCAGATGGTCACTTTTAAGAATACGTACAGATAAATCATCTCCTAATGGATATAAAACAGCTCTGAATATTGTTTTTTCAATCCAAGAGAATCTATCATATGAAGAGCTGGAGAGTAGTATTCCAGAAATACGCAGCAATTGGAAGAAACGAGAAGTCCAGAATAAAAGAAAAATAGAAGAAGCATCTGTGCAAAAAAGAAGTTAGGTAAAGCCAACTAACTATTACAGCAAAGAAAATAAACTAGTATATAAATATAAATATAAAATATAAATATAAAATATAGGTTACTATTTTACCAAAGTTATCTATTCTTTTTATGCTGCAAAAAGGAAGTGAGCGACAGAAAGACTATACAATACAGTACTGCGAAATGTACAAAGATAGAACAAAAGCATTAGGAAAAGAAATAGAAAAGCATATGCGCTTGCTTGGGTATAGAAAGGTTGTATTGCTAGAGGATGAAAAAGAATCACTATTAATTGGATGCTTAAGCATACATTTTCAGCGTAAGTCAGTAGTAAAAGAGTTATATAAAATAACAGAAATAGACTCTGTACCTATTGGTACGAGATATCCAAGTGAGTATTATTTAGAGGCAGAAGGAATGGAGAGAGTTCCTCTTTCTATACCAAATGAAATGTCAGTAACTCTTGTATCAGGTACAGTAATAGGTGTAATAGGAAAAAGAATTGCAGGAATATTCAAAGTAAGCAAAATAATTAAACCAATAGATGCACATAAAAATAAAGATAAAGAAAAGAATAAAAAAATACAATATGATAATAATACCTGTATTATCATTCCAGGCATACAAGAAATATCAGTAAAGAAAATAAAACAACTTAAACATACCTTAGATGAATATGATGCACCAAATAATACCAAAATTATTTTATTTGAAGGTATATATAGCAAAGAAAAAGATTTATCTGAAATAGTATCTGAGCTAGGAGAGAAAAGAATATCCCTAATTCCAGGTGCAGGAGACTGTGTCCCATATATGATTCCATATACAGAACCATCCCGTATTCTTTTACGCATAGGAAGTAAGTACAATATTCTACCTTCTCCATGCAGAATAACTTTATCTGGAAAAGATGTTATATTTTGTCCATATATATCAATTAAAGCAGTAACATGGTGTTTACAGAAGAAAAATAGTGATGATAATGAAGAACATACAGAAATAGGAATAGAAGCATATTTTGATGCATTATCTACACTTATCACATATAAACACATATCTCCTATGTCTCCAGATATGTGTCCAACATATCCAAGCCAAAATGATCTATTTATTCTTGAAACAATTCCAGATGCACTTATTGTACGTGTGAAAGAGCCAATAAGTGGACATAAAAAGATAGAAATTGCAGGCATAACTGTGAATCTGATAGTTCTCTCTAATGCAGGTAAAGGCATCTGTGTAGTAAAAGATGGTGAGTTTACTATCCAAAATATTTGATGCACACTGAAGAAGAGGTAAAAGTGCTAGTTGCAGCTATTAAAAGCCTTAAAAAGCATACATCAAGATGCATCATACAAAATAATAGAATAAAAGAGATAAAACAAGTGATAGATAGAGAGGCACTACATACAAGACCATTTTCAAGAGAATGTATAGAGATAATAATATGTGGATCACTTACATATATAGAAGAAATAAAAGAGGAGATGCAGAATATACTAAAAGATAAAAACAAGCAGCAACAAATATAATAAATCTATTGACTTACTGTATTACCTTGTATAACTGCTATGGTATTTGTACCTTTTATAGCAAATCCATAAGATATACAGCAAAATAAGTAGTATATAAATTCCAGCCATTCCATATATAAAGTACTTAGAAAATAATATACCTGCTTCTTCACTAATGCATCTACTAATTACTATATTTTTTTCTTTATCTTGATGTCGTATGTTATTCTTATATATTTGAAGAATTTTATAGTCACTTCCATTGAATATACATTTGTTTAACACAATAGTACGTAAAGATGGCATATCTATAATTGTATTGAGTAGATTTGAGCATTTTGCATTATTTATTTGGAAGTTTCTAAGTGTGAAAAGTTTATAAAAGCAGACAGGAACTTCAACCATTGTATTTACATTGTTCCCATGAATTTCAAGTGTGGTAATGCACTGCAGAATAAATTTCCAGTCTGCAAGAATTTTCTGGCTATAAGGTAGTATATCTCTTGTTCCTATATCTATCGTATCTTTCTTTATTTCAAGATGCAGTTTTCCAATATTTATCACTATATTCTCAATTCTAAAATGATCTAAGAATTCTAATATCTCTATTATATCTTCCTGTTGAAGTACAAGCATTTTTTCCTGCATTGGAAAGACAAATGGAAGGGCTTGTATATCTCCACTATTAATATTTTCTATTTGTTCCTCTTTTATTTCCTTTATTCTGAAATATGCTGGTATTAGCTTATGCTCGTTATTACAATGAATAAGGTACTCATTTATGCTTGACAGAGGAGTCTTTTTACAACAGTAAAAGTTTGGACAACCATCTGCAATCCATTTAGACATTATTTTATTTACCATTGCATTTTCCCCTACAAATATTCTATCTTTTAAGAAAGAGCTTCTTTGTTCAAGTGTGTTTACATTTCCACTTTTCAGATAAAACCTCAAATGGATATTTTTCTTATAAATGATTACACTAGGTAAATAACGTAGATTATTACTTAATATTGTCCATGAAAGATTCATATTTGGATCTCTAGTATTTGAAGAAGCTAAATCAGTATAGTACACTAATTCTGCATCTATTTCAATTTTTTGCAACCTATCACATCCTATAAATAAAATAGTACCGGAAAATGTATTATTATGGAAAAAGAATGTATTAAGATTTGCATTTTCTATTTCTATCTTATTTTCTTTAAATGATGCATTTGGTGCATCTATCTCTAGCTTATTTAGATTTTTACAATTTGTAAGTATATTTGGCATATCTGTGAAAGTAAGTGCATGATTCTCCTGTATTTTAATAGTTAATGATTTAAGATAGGGAAATTGTGCTACATCAGAGAAAATAGTTAGTGGAACTGCATGGGAACCAATAAAGTAAAGATCTTGAATAGGTGACTTACTTGGTACAAAGTACAAAAAGATATCCAGATTTTCTTTGTTCTCTTTATGAATATCTTTATTACCCTCATTCTCTTCATTATCTGATACATACACACTTTTTGATATTCTTAAGTTTTTCTGTATTTCTTCTATTGTTGCTACTCCAGCCTTGAATGAGACTGTTTCATATGGATCTTTTGTCTTTTTGTCTTCTGCCGGTATAATCATTATCCAATTTAGCATAGACTTTGTTTGTGAAATATTTTCTGATTCAACTTCGCTGGTGGCAGAAAGAGCTTTAGACAGAAAGAAAAGAAGTATAAACTTAAAAAAGAATGAATAAACTCGTGGCTGCATTTATCTCCTCTCTTTTTCATTTCTAGAGTAATTTATGCAACTGGCCATATCTTCTGTATTTTGATTTGTCTTTTACCTAGTATATCTATTTATCAAATATCAAAAGATTATCATGTGCTGTAGATCAAGATATAGAAGCAAATCCATTCTAGTAATTTTTGTACTTCACTACATCCTCTTTCTTCTATCTTTTATTATCTGCTCACAAGGACCAGTAGAACCTAAGGATCCATTATCTCTAGAAACAAGCACTAATATAACAGTGATAGAAGAATTAATAAAGACTCTAGAAGAGGGCCACCAATACATAATAAGTAAAGATCCTGCACTGAAAAATGAGACAAGCATATTAAAAAAAGTAGAAAAATTAGTGATAGATATTTCAGATAGATATGCTAGAGTTCTTATCAAAGCGCTTCCATCTCTTATTAACTTAAAAACACTTCAAGTAACAGAAACACTTAAAGGACCAGCAACAAAAGATAAAACAGAAAATAATAATAATTTAGGTAATGAACTATGGAAAAAAATAATTGATAGTTTAAAAGATGATAGCAACCCAGTAAATATCATAACTCTTGAAATAGTAAATACTCCACTTTCTAATGCTCTAAAAAACCTAGAGAATATAAAAACTATACAAATAGTTCAGATCTTAAATGATAAACTGAGCAAGATTTATCCAGATAAACTTAGTGATGAGCAACAAAAAACACAAGCAGATGATATATGTCAAATATTTACTGCCCTATTATCTCTTCCTTCACTTTCAGAGCTTATTATATGTAATTCTACAATAGAAAAAAATACTATGCAGCTCGCATCTAATATCATGAATCAGCCAGATAGAAAAGAAAAACTTGTAAAGAAGTCCTTAAATTATCTGGTGATTAAAGAAGAAAGCCTGTATTTCATTAACTTTATTATAAACATGATTGAATCTGTTGAAAACTTATTTCTAAGCGATAACAGCCTTGAGAATCTTTATTTTCTTGATAATTTGGCTGATACTATATATTCTGGTATAACAACTTTTACAATACAAAATGAACCAATCCTTTACTCTATAAAATCTAAATTCTTTAAGAAATGTAATAGGTTACAAAAACTAGTTTTACAAAAAAATAATAAGTATTTGCAAATACCAAGTGTTTTCTTCTATAAAGATATTCCCCAGGTAGAATACTTTATTACTGACATAAATGTTTATCGACAACTAGATATGATTTATCCTACAGTTTTCAAAAATAAGAAGTATATGGAGATTATAGAATATATAGAAAAAGACAATATGATGATAGAGAAAATAATGCTTAAAATTGCATTTCATTCAGCTTACTTTAATAAGCAGAAAAATACTAACCTTAATAGCTTTGTCTATTGCATTATCATAGATAATCCAGAGAAGATAGGATGCATACATCCAATTCCTAATACATATGCCCTATGCATTAAGTACCAGAGTGAGCTTGTATTTAGTAAAGACAGCTTCACCACATTTGTTTCAGCTATTCTTTCTGTATTTACGCAGCTAGAGGTTTTTATTGTGCAGTTCTCAAGTAAGCAGCTAAAAGAAAAAGATATAGATATACAATCTGAGATATATAGACAAAATGATAATATTAGATTCTATGCATTTGAGAATATAGAACCAGTTGATTCTGGCTCTTTAAATTTCTCTAAAACATTCACAGGCAGCAGAGAGAGTCTTACCGTTTCAACAACAGTTTTTGCAATGGAAAAGAATCTGGAGAATCAAAGCTGGGAACAAGCCAGAAACTATTCATATCTTCTTTATATGCTTGATAAAGACTATCTGCAAGAATGGAGCACTAATGAATCTCTAATAGAAACATACAAAGAAGAAATATATTCATATTCTCTTCTTTTTCTTCCAAAAAAGGCAAAAAAAGATGATAAAATGGTTACAGTAATTGATGATGATGTGAATTATTATCTTTACTGTTTATGTTGCCATCAAAACATGTCTGTTCGTAGTGTAAATAATTGCGATTTCTTTTTTGTGCTTTCCTGTGGTCACCAAATGTGTATTAAATGCCTAGAAAGGATTTTTCAACATGTAGAAAGTGC
>JAOCNA010134997.1:0-10170 GCA_026546675.1 Papilio helenus | reverse complement strand
CATCTAAAGGTATCATATTGCCTTTATTACTACGCACAAAAACTTTATGTAAATCGTTAGGCGTACGCCTATATTCAGCATCAGACTGCATTTGTACTTTATAATTGCGTCCATATAAAGTAAAATCATTTATATAGACATTACCAAATGTAGCCGACATAGTTTGATAAATGCTATTTATAGGCACGCCCATCGCCAAAGCTTTTTTTCTATCTACGCTTATTTCATATTGCGGTACATTAGGGTTAAAAGTTGTACGAACTGAACCGATAGCAGCTTCTTTAGTAAGGTCTGCCATGAAATTCTGTACGGTTTGATACAAATCATTAATAGACCCCTGACCGCGTGATTGCAAATAAAGCTCTACACCACCCGTACTAGACAAACCACGTATGGGCGGCGGGTTTATAGCCATAACAAAACCTTCTTGTATCTTGCTTAATTGCGGCATAAAACTCATAGGTAAAATACGCGCATCTTCATATTTAGATTTGCGCTCTGACCAATCTTTTAAGGCAATGAAAAAGGCACCCGCGCTTGATTTTAAACCGCCAGAAAATAAATCTAAGCCACTAATAGATACAATATTTTTAACTGCTTTGTTGGCTTCAAAAATTTTTTCAGCTTGGTCCATAAGCCTATAGGTTTTTTTTAATGATGAGCCTGGAGGTAACATAGCAAAAGCCATTATACTACCCTGATCTTCATTAGGTACCAACGAGCGAGGCAAGAGCATAAATAAAATAGCTCCTAACAAACAAATAGTACCAAATAGTACTAAACCTAATTTAACATGCTTTAATAAAAAAGCTACTGCTTGACTAAATAACAAGCTCAATCTATTGAAAATATCGTTAAATTTTATAAAAAACTTACTAGATGGTTCATGAACTTTTTTTAATAGCATTGCGCATAATACGGGTGTTAAAGTAATAGCTACAATACCCGAATTAACTACAGCTATAGCAATGGTAACCGCGAATTGCCTATACATCACACCTGCCATACCACAGATAAAAGCCACCGGTATAAAGACAGCACATAATACCAGCACAATAGCTATTACTGGCATCATAACTTCACGCATAGATTTAATCGCGGCTTCCTTTACTGGCAAATGCTCTTCTTTCATTAAGCGCTCCACATTTTCCAGTACAATTATTGCATCATCTACCACAATACCAATAGCTAATACTAAACCAAATAAGGTTAATAGATTTAGAGAAAAGCCTAATAAATACATCCCGCTAAACGTACCTATAATAGATATTGGCACGGCTATAAGCGGAATAAAAGTAGCACGCCAACTTTGTAAAAAACTATAAACCACCAAAGTTACCACCAATAAGGCTTCTAAAAATGTATATATAACCTCTTCAATAGAGACTTTAACAAAATCTGTAGTATCATAAGCTATAGAATATTTAATAAAAGCAGGAAAATTTTTTGCTAGTTCCTTCATACGCGCTTTAACTAAAGCCATGGTTTCAAGTGCATTGGCGCCAGTTTGTAAATTTATCATTATAGGAACAGCATCTTTACCATTTAATTGTGTATTAACCATATATTGTTCACTGCCCAACTCTATACGGGCTACATCTCTTAGATAAAGATTTGCGCCATTAGGCTTAGCTTTAAGAATTATATTGCCAAATTCTTGCACGGTACTCAAGCGCCCCTTAGCGGTAACAGAATAAGTATAATCTCCCATATTTGGGTCCGGAGCGTCGCCAAAATGGCCTACAGAATATTGGGCATTTTGTTCTTTAATTTTTTCTATAACTTCTGCTGTGGTCAAATTAAAAATCGCAAGCTTATCCGGTTGCAGCCAAATACGCATAGCATAATTCACTCCCCCCATAACATTAGCATCGCCCACCCCTGGTAAACGCTTAAGTTCATCAACTACATTTAATAAAGCATAATTGCCTATATAAGCTTTATCATATTTACTATCTGTACTACGCAAAGCTATAATACCTAAGATATCTGAACCATGTTTTGAAACATGTACACCCGCTCTTTGCACATCTGCTGGCAAACGCGATAAAATATTTTGTACTCTGTTATTAACATCAACCGCATCTTTATCTACATCTGTGTTATCAGCAAAAGTAATAGAAATACTCATTCCACCTTGCGCATTAGATGAGGAATGCATATAAAGCATATTTTCTAAACCATTAAGCTCTTCTTCAAGCGGAGCGGCTACTGTTTGCGCTAATGTCTGCGCACTAGCACCAGGATAGCTAGCCGAAACACCTACAGATGGCGGGGTCATTTTAGGATATTGTGAAATAGGTAAAGATAGTAAAGCTAGCAAACCTATAGCAACTATAATAATAGAAATAACGCTTGAAAGAACTGGACGATTGATAAAAAAACTATAAGACATATTCTGCACAATTAAAATTTATAAATATATAACTTTCTTTATAACAGATACTAAATATTATAAAAGATCATAATTTAGCAATAAAGCATACTCTAAGTACTAATATGATCTTATAATATTTTTATATCCAAAACAATTAACCATCTACTTTACTTGTACTAAACGTGTAGACAGCATAACAATGTTGTTAATATACGCTAAAAACCAAGGGCAATTTACATATCATGCATAAAATTTATACTATTACGAGCCATAACAATACTGCATAATCTTCACATTATTGTTGATGACCGTCTAACTTAACTAATTTTACCGGAACGCCAGGTAATTTACCCGCAATAGCTGCCATAGCACCTTCTACAGTGAACAAACCGTTGGTGAGCACTTTCTCTCCATTATGCAAACTATCTGCCTCAACTAACCAGCGCCTATCATCTAATTGTCTTAATACATGTACTGGAACTTTTATAGCTAATAATTGTGCAGGCAGTTTTGGCATCATCTTAACAGGTTTAATAGCATACACATATGTATCTTTTAAATCTTGGACTAAAGATCCTTCCTCTATAGCTATACCATATTCTTTTACCCCTTTTAAAATTAATCGTACGAACTGTCCAGGGATAAAATTTGATTTAGAATTTAACAAAGCCTTAGCTTTAACAGTTCCAGTATCCGGATCTATTACAGAAATCGGCAATTTTAAACTTGCACTAGACGTTTGGCCGTTACCTCCAATTATTGTAACTAGTAACTCTGATGATTTAGCCTTTAGAGCATTTTTTATATCGATAAAATCCTTATCGCTAATAGCAAAATCTACAGCTAAATTATTCAACTGCGTTAATATACCCAATACAGAGCTACCTGCCGAAACTATACTACCTTCTGCTATTAATTTACGCCCCATAGTACCCTCTATAGGTGCTCTTATAGTACAATGCGCTAGGTTTAATTTTGCTTCTTCATAAGCAGCTTGAGCTTGTTTTAAGTTATTTAAAGCTTCTTGTTCTTTAGCTATAATCTCTTGCGACATAGCTTCAGACAAAAACTTCTGCGCTAAAAGTTTAGCTGAACGTTCAGTCGCTTGATGTGCCTGTAAATATAAGGCTTTTGCCGTTTCAACTTTTGCCGAAGCTTCCTTAACACGCATGCTATATTCTTTGGCATCTATAGTAAATAAAATATCACCCCGTTTTACTGGAGCCCCTTCAACAAAATTATTACTTAATAATACTCCACTCACTTGCGGAACAATTTTAGTAGCATTTTCAGAAGTTATAAGACCAGCATATTTATAAGCAACTGGCACATAATCACTATGTACCGTTATAGCGCTCACAGGAACTTGATGCGCCGCGGCCATATTCTGCCCCTCATTTTTAGAACAAGAAGCAAATAACACTAAGCTACATAAACAACATATTAAAAAAATAACTCTACTTATGTATTTTAAATTTACTACCATACTTTAAACCAAATAACAAAGATTATACATTATTATTAAATTGCTGCAAAAACTTTAGTAAGCTTTTGGTATATTTTTTTTCTACTTTATCCTCATATAGATCTTTAGCCAATGTTTTGCCTAGTTCCACCCCCCATTGGTCAAATGAGTTGATATTAAACAATGCTCCTTCTACAAAAGTTCTATGTTCGTACAAAGCTAAAAGTTGCCCTAACTGATAAGGCGTCAGCTTTTTTAATAAAATAGTAATAGAAGGGCGGTTTCCCGCAAAATATTTATGCAGCTCCTTATGCTCCTTACCTTCTAATAAAGCTTGGCTTTGTGCTAAACAATTTGCTAATAACATTTGGCGCTGTTTATAAGCTTGCTCAGAATCTTCAAAGCCTTGCGCAAAAGCTATAAATTCTACGGGTATTTTTTCGCTCCCTTGATGTAAAAGCTGGAAAAAAGCATGTTGAGCATTTGTACCAACATCGCCCCATATAATTGCGCCCGTAGGATGCGCGACAAAAGCTCCGTTCCTATCTACTATTTTACCGTTAGATTCCATAAGTAATTGCTGCAAATAATTAGGCAGCAAAACAAGTCTTTGTTCATAAGGAACTATAGCTACATTATTATAATTACAGCACATCCTATAATAATAATTTATTACACCAAATAAAAGGGCCATATTATGCTCAGCTTTACTATGCAAAAAATGCTGATCCATAGTATGTGCCCCTGCTAATAAAGCTTTAAAATTATCGAAACCTATAGCCAACACTATCGGCAGGGCGACACTACTCCAAAGTGAGTAACGACCCCCTACCCAATCCCAAAAACAGAAACAATGCTCAGGCTTTATGCCAAAATTTTTAGCTTTCTCTATATTACTAGTAATAGCTACAAATTGTTGCTTCCATGCTTCGCCTAACCATAATTTAGCGTAGATCGCGTTTTCTATAGTTTCTTTTGTAGTAAAAGTTTTAGAAGTAATTATAAATAAAGTTGTTGTAGAATCTAAATTTTTTAAACAATCTGCCATAGCCGCGCTATCAATGTTAGCAACAAAATGGCATTTAAGCTTTCCATTGCTATAAGGGGCTAATGCTTTTAGCACCATATGTGGACCCAAATTAGAACCCCCGATACCAATATTCACTACATCTGTTATAATTTTGTTACTATAACTCTTATAAGTTCCGTCACGGACCTGACTGCAAAATACACGCAATTTTTCAAGTTCAAACGTAATCTCCGCTTTATTAGGACAGGGCTCGCGTAAAGCTGTATGAAGTACAGCCCTAGCTTCGCTATAATTAATTAACTCGCCGGCAAACATAGCTTGAGCTAAATTTTTTACCTCAGCTAACTCTACTATTTTGAATAAATGCTTTAAGACCTTTTGGTCTATAGGTGTTTTAGAAAAATCAAATAACAAATCGTCGTACGATAACGAAAATTGCTCAAATCTATCAGGTGTCTCAGCAAATAATTGCTTTATATTTAGTACATTAGAAAATTTTATGTATTTTTTCAAAGCAATAAGTTCGAGCTCAATAGCTGCCTTATTATAATTATTATGCATAGTAAACCTCTTACTAATAAATAAGCTTTTTGAAAGTTTTTACAACTTTTTATTGCTTTTCTGTAAATTAAGGTTTAAATATAGTTGCGTTATCTTTTCAGCACCCGTAGCTCAGCTGGATAGAGCACCAGACTACGAATCTGGGGGTCAGGAGTTCGAATCTCTTCGGGTGCACCAACTTCCCATAAAAAAACGGCATAGCAAATCCAAAAAGTGAATTCCACTATACCGTTATATATATTAGATTACTTGCTTTTTGCAGCAAAAGGTTTCAGCAATCAAACCCAGTATTATTAGAGACACGCATGGTGTAATCCAAGCTAAACCTTGGGTAAAGAAAGGAAGCTGTGTATAAAAATGCGGCACCAGATAATTTAAATCTTGACTAATAAAAGCATCAAAGAGACCGCAAATAAAGCCCACAGCAGAAGCTGGATACAATACTAATGGAATATTTTTAATATGTTTTCTAAAAAAAGATAACAGAATTAAGATTATAAATACCGGATATATCACTAATAATACCGGTACTGAAAGATTTATCAATCTAGTTAACCCTAAAGTAGATAAGGAAAAGGCTACACCATTTATTATAAATACCATAACTTTATAGGGTATACCTAACCAGCGGCTAAATAGAAAACTCCCCGAAGAACTAATACCTATAGCTGCTATAATACATGCTATCGTGATTAACACCGACATAAGAACCTTGCCAGCTACCCCGCAATGATAAACTATATACGGATTTATAATCTGTGTACCATTAGCTATAGCGCCTGTTACCAAGCCTGTACTTTTACTACCAACCATAAATAAGCAAATATAAATCAAGCTAAGTAATACACCAGCAATAAGCGCTGCATAAGAAACATAGCGCGTAATTAAACCATGATTCGTTACACCTCTTGAACGAGTAGCGCTAACCATAATTATACCAAATATCATAGAAGCAAAAGCATCCATGGTTAAGTAACCCTGACGGATACCTTCAGAAAAAGGAGCTGTTAAATACGGCCCTTGCGCTACATTACCAGAAGTGTCATATGAAAAAGTAAATACACTTAAACATAAAATAAGCAAAGCTATTACTTTGATTGGTGTAAGCACTTGTCCTACTAATTCAAATATTTTATTTGGTCGTAATGCGAAGGAAATAATGATAGCAAAATAAGCTAAGAAAAATATCCAAGAATGACCTATATTAAAAAATGGCTTAAATGCTAGCTCATAGGCTATAGTTGCTGCTCTAGGCGTAGCCCCCATAGGACCAGTACACAGATAGCAAACCAAAATTACTATCATACCTACATAGCGTCCTAAAGGATTAGTTATGCCTTGCATTGACCCACCAACAGGGCCCATAGCTATTGCAGATATTACGGGTAAGCCTACACCCATAAGTAAAAAACCTGTGGCTGCCGAAACCAAATTAGGGCCCGACATATAACCTATATATGGTGGAAAAATAATATTGCCAGCTCCCACAAATAAAGCGAGATTTAGCAAACCTAATACAATTATATCTTTAATACTCAAATGTTTCATAAATTGAGGTTAAAAGAAATATTTATAAATTTCAAGTATTAATATGAAACAGTTAACAATCTATAAAACGCATTAAAAGGCCATATTCAATAATCTCTATAGTTTTAGGAAGCTTTATATATACTATATGTCCGTCTCCTGGGGCCACATTTAAAGGCTGGCCTTTTTTGTCTAACATATCATCAAGTGTAAATATAATGTTACCATTTACTGTCATAAGCTCTAACTTGTCGCCAACACCAAATTTATTTTTTACAATAATTTCTAACATACCATATTTTAGCTGATTTGAACATTCGCCAACAAATTGCTGCGTGCCGTAATGCGACGTTCCAACCAAATAATTTTGATATTCTTTATGTTTATGCCTTTGTAAAAATCCTTCTGTATAACCACGATTAGCTAAAGATTCTAACTGTGACATTAAGCTAGAATCAAAGTCTTTACCAGCAATAGCATCATCTATTGCCTTTCTATAGATTTGTGCTGTGCGCGCTACATAATAATGTGATTTTGTGCGCCCCTCAATTTTTAAAGAATGCACTCCCATTTGCACCAAATTTTCAACATATTGAACAGCCCTTAAATCTTTTGAATTCATTATATATGTACCATGTTCATCTTCAAAAGCGCTCATAACATTTTCCGGTCGTTTAGAATCAGTTATTGTAAATACATCCGAAGCTACACTGCCGATCCCAAGCGTTGGCTCTGAGACTATGCCGCCTAGAATATTTTCTTGTGCTTGTTCTACTTTATAACTCCAGCGGCAAGCATTGGTACAAGTACCTTGATTTGCATCACGATGATTTATATATCCAGAAAGCAAACATCTACCGGAATATGCCATACATAAAGCACCATGCACAAAGACTTCTAATTCAATATCTGGCACTTTTGCCCTTATTTCTTCGATTTCTTTTAGAGAAAGCTCTCTAGATAAAATTATTCTTGTTAAACCAAAATCTCGCCAAAATTTTATAGTAGCCCAATTTACAGCATTAGCCTGTACCGATAAATGGATAGCAACTTCACTAAAATGATCTTTTACCAGCATTATCAAGCCAGGATCAGACATAATCAAAGCATCGGGCTGCATTTCTACTATATGTGCTATATCTGATACAAAGGTTTTTAACTTATCATTATGTGCGGCTATATTAACTACAATATAAATTTTCTTTCCTAAATTATGAGCATATTCTATGGCTTTTTTTAAATTTTCGTGATCAAATTCGTTATTGCGAACCCGCAAACTATAGCGCGGCTGTCCCGCATAAACTGCATCTGCACCGTACGCAAAAGCGTATTGCATAGATTTTAAAGTTCCAGCTGGCGATAATAACTCAACTTTGTTGACCATGTTACAAACTTTCTATTACTTCTAATTTAGGTGCACAAAAACCTACATAAATAAGATTTAAAGCTGAATCTATATTAACATATACAGCTATACTATCTTCAGAACTATCTGTATAAAATTGCTTGTAATTTGAGGCCAAATTTAATGTGTAAGCATCCTTAAAAAAAAGAAGCCCCACCGCCTTGTTATTTATAGCACTCTTCCATTGTTTATAACTAAGTTTATCTGCAATAAAATCATAAATTTTTAAGTTTTTAGCAGTTTTATTAATAAGTGTTGTAAAATTTTTACCTTCAAAGCCCAATACTGCCTTTAGATCTTGCTGGGCTAACAAATCTAATAAGTTTGAAATTACATCTTTTTCATTTTTTAACATAAATACAATGCGCTTAAGTCTGCCCTTAAGAAAATAAAAAGCCTGCTGTCCGTTTAAACTATCATAGAGCTTAGATTCTTTAACTAAAATTTTATCATATAATTTATCTTCAAGATTATAGTCTTTAAGTTGCTCAACATCTATTATGCTATGCTGATTCTCATTATAAGAAAAATTTTTATACAAAAAAAGCTGTTTGACCATAAAGCTCCTACCTCAATATTTATTATAAGTTATTAAAGTAATCCACTAATTAGGTCAAGTAAATGTAACAAAAAAGCCGCTGATTTATAGCGGCTTGTTTTTGGTTGCGGGGGCAGGATTTGAACCTGCGGCCTTCAGGTTATGAGCCTGACGAGCTACCGGGCTGCTCCACCCCGCGACAATTAACATACGTAGCGTATAGATATTCAACGAGCCCGTCAAGTAAAAAATTACATTACTTTAACATAAAAAAATAACTGGTAGGGTTATCAGGACAGCCTCCAGTACCACATTCTAAAAAAGCGAAGATGAGATTAGCTAATATTATAAGAGCAAATAATACGCATATAATTTTCGCTAAAGGTCGAATCATAGGACGCAGCGCAGCAAACATATAAAGCTCTCTGGATAAATCATTTAAAATAATAATACCAACCACGATAAGCATGACAAAAACAGAGCTGATTAAAGACCAAGTGTAAAAATGAAGCCCAAAAAGCATACTGCCATAGCCTGGATCCCCTGGAGCAATATGCAATAATATTTGTCTTGTAGCAATAGCACTGGTTAAAATAGCTGAAAATATTACTAAGCTATAATGCGAATAAACTGTTTTTAAACGCAAATTGAAGTAAAAGCCAAACCCGGCTAATAATAAGCCTAAACGCTGTAATAAACATAAAGGGCATGGAAGCTCATGCTTAGCCCACTGAAAATAAAAAGCCGAACCCAAAATTACACATATATATAATAAACCCAAAGCATTTAACAATTTTACAAATTTTTTCCTATCACATCTACCCATAATAAACCTCTATAATGAAATATTAAGTGAATCGGTCATATGATGGATAAGCATTACTAAAGTGATAATAAATAACGTTCCCCATAAGACATAACTAACAATACGATATTGCATAAAAGCGGCTATTATAATACATGTAGCCACAAAAAAAGGAACGAACATTGGCATAATTTACTCCACATTTTACTCTCATTAGTTGCGTCTAAGCTATAAGTAAACAAAGCGTACTACAACAATAGCATTTTATAAATAAACCATAGGTTGTATAAAAAGTTGCATTAGGCATCTATAAATTTTAAAATAGGCGTAATTTACTATAGATAATATATAAAAACGAATGACCTATATCACTACCTCTACTGCCTCGGCCTGGCGTTTTTAATATTATATTTTCCTACATGGGGAGGGTTGTGTAACATATGGAGGAGCCTAACCTAGCAA
>JAOCNA010127647.1:0-10277 GCA_026546675.1 Papilio helenus | reverse complement strand
GCTACCTCCTCACCAATTTTCAGCCATATCGGTAAAGCCGTTCTTGAGTTATAAATAGTGTAACACAACTTTCTTTTTTATATATAGATATCGCTTAATGCTAACATTGACAGTTGAACAATTTCTAGCAGTCGACAGTTTTAAGCGGACAGTGCAGAGCGGTTCTGTACTTTACAGAATCGATATCAATTTAAAATGTTGTATAGTTTGTAGCATCTAATCTGATAGGAGTCGACGTCTCGTGAAATGATCGAAGCTTTCTTTGCGAAAACTGTAGAGTGGAAATATAGTTGATAACTATAACATTTGAGAAAGCTGACTTATTGTTGTTTAAGTTCTACCTCTAGTCTATAAAAGAGTAAATTGATTGGCTGACTAATGCTGGATTTCTGAAGTTTCCATTTATTTTATCGTTACCTAGTGATTTATTGGTGGTAAGTCAACTTCAATGGAGTAAAACTCAAGTTACGTAGTACGGAAACGCATTTCTTGAACAAACACTAACGAATTTAAATGTACCTAGGAAACCGGCCATAAGCGATCGACTGACTGATTTATTTATTTTAATAGGAATAAAACTAAAAATAAAACAACTGTTTTAATTTATTATATAAAGTTTAAGTAATCAAAGGACAAAAAGCTTAGGTTTATCTTTATTTCGTTTGAAACCTTTCTCTCTGTAAGAGTTTTTTTAAAACGAAACACCGGCGTTTAATTTTCATTCGCTCGCCCGTCCATTGCCAATTTCAGTATAATGTCTTTTAAACTGACTACTTTACGACGTAAATGGCTATCTTTTTTGTTTCGCTTCTCATTTTGTATCAATTATGTGACGTTTATTGTTTGTAATGTTTGGGATTTTGTCGACAATTGTCATGCAGTATGCGTTAGGGTAGCTCGAGATGTGAACATCCAAGCGCCGGACATAAATAGGCGCCTCGGACGACTTTTTTATATTACCGCATTTAGTAGGAGACGTAGAAATCTAGATCAGGGCGCGGACTATAACCGGCCCTAGTTATACATATTACGGTAACACAATTATGAATTAATACTTTGGAAGTACTTTATTTTGGTCATGTGTGTAAATAAAAATCGATGTTTTTAGTATTCAACTATATTCTTTGAGGTAATACAATCAATTTTATATTGATTAATAACACTAAAATGGGTTATAGAGTATATTCCTTTTGAGTTACGATGACAAACTTAAAAGAAGTCTCCATTGTATGACATGTAATCAACGTACAATATTAAACATTTTTTTTACTTTGTGCTTTCTGAAAAAAGACGGCAAATATTCATTTGTCAAAGAGTTCTAACAGCAATTGAGTCAACAAGGGAATTGATGTATTGAAGGCCTTTTATTGACCTCTAAGAAAGCTATCTACTTTTTATGTATCTCTAGATGTTTCTATCAACTCAATAGATGTTTTATGAAAAAAACACCGATTATCATTAAATGGTACAGAAATGCAGACAAACATTCTTCTAACATTTTTACGTAACTATATACATACATCCAAACGTGACACAAAATTGCTGGTCTAGTTCCTAAGATTATATATAGTATATAGTGACAAACGAGCAAGCGGCCACCGGACCAAACATCCGCATTTATAGATGTGGTGCCTTAAACAATAAAGGGTGAAAGATCACATTTCCACCTGTACATCCCATCCCCCGGCAAATATCCTTTCCCTTCCTATCCGTTTCCTACAAATGAAAAGGATGGACAGGGAAATCGGACTAAAATTAGACACGGCACGGTATAATTTGAATTTTCTTTGAAAAAAAATTGACATAAAATTAATACACATTTTTATAGCAGTGGAAACTCGAGGTACAATATAAACTTCATACAGAACCGCTTTGGGCCTGCTCAATACATTATTCCCGCGAACTTTTACTGCAACTCTCTTAGTTTATTTAAGAGGAAACTTTCTTTGACGCGTCGAAACAAAATTAGTTTTGTAGTTTCAGCGAGTAAACGTCAAGTAAAGTTTATTCTATTGATATTTAGTTTATTTCGGGAGTTTTGATTTTGTTGTTTAAACTACACTAGTCTTACCACAGAACTTATATTTATATTCTGTTTATTCTCTTGGACAAAACGGAATCTGTATAAAAATGGGTACTTAAACATAAATAGATATTTTTGTATCATAACTCGTAATTTTTCCGTCTTATTTAAAAACACTTGAGTTTTAGTTGCTGGTATTCGAAGCACGTAACAAATAAAATAAAACGTTCTCCTTGTAATTCTCTTAATATAATTATAACTTCATTGTTGTTACTAATTCCTCTTAGCATAGTTAAAAATAGTAAAACCAAAATAATGCTACCTTCATTTATTTCACATGAAGGGCGAATGCACAATACTATCTTTACGCTGTAAACTGATTCTTGCTATAAAAGTACTGGTTTACATTGAGCATTAAAAACAGTGGCAGTACTGTAGTGTCTGCTTCTCTGGGTCAATCCTCTACCCTCGTGTGAAACGTGCATTATACAACACCTTGGTACTGTATGTAAAGAAGACATCAGTCAATTGTCATATCTCTATTATATTGCGAAGGTCGTTCTATGACGTAATAAGTGATTTCTACGCCTTCTATATCTATTGTAATACTTATAAATTATAGTTCTTTTATAAGAGGTTTCATCATATGTTTTTGTATTTGTTTCGGCAATGTAAACACATAGTAGCGGATTGAAACATTCAAGATATTATTGCTTTAGAGGTGAAATACTGCCAGAAAAGGGCACTACACTTATACAGTAATATTAGATATCAAAAACAATTGTAATAAAAAAAAAAGTTAGATAGCTCACTTACTTTAACAGCTTTGTTAAAAAATTACAAACCTACACTTCAATAACTACGTTATATATCCCACGATATCGAGAATAGTGATTTCATAGTCAGTTTTATTGGTGTATTGTTCAAACTGTGGATCCAATAACATAACCACTGTGAACTTTTATTCAATATGTCTATTTTATAATCCAACGAAACAAAAACATTTATTTTGCAACCATGTTTGAATATTCATAGATATATGCCAATAGCTTATCTCTTTCGAGCTTAAATCGCAGGCATTTTATGTCAAAATATATGATAAAAAAATACGGTATAAATTTATATTTCTTTTAGTGGATTAGTACCTGTAAGAACTTAAAAATGTAGTATAATCGGCGTAGACCATACGTTAATATAATTGTTGTCCAAATATGTGGCTTATAATATAGTCTGAAAGTGCCGCATTACGGTGACTTAATCACACGTCTGAAAACAATAACTATAATGAAAGGGATTTAATGTCGACTGAAACATGACCGAATTAACAACATCTCCACTTAAACCAATTAGTACATCAACAAAGGAGAGTCAACGCCAATTAGAGGTAATTGTTAAGAATGATCAAACACTACGGGGGTCGTATTAAACTGGACGTAACATCATCAATCAGACAACAAACGATTCGATTTAACACCATTTTATTTTCAACAATTACACTACTGTGTTACAAATTGTTCATAATAAATCTCGACTCACGTACGATGTGACAATCTGATAATCAGTTTAATTTATTTCACTTGTAGTAGTTTAATGAGCAAGGTAAGTTGATTTTCCATGTTAAAACTTACTGATTCAATAATATCTATTAATAAACTACTTAGAATAAGAGCATCGCTACTTCAAGAGACTTAAGTCGCCCACTGGGCGTAGACCTCCTCTGAACATCGCCACTTTATTAAGAGTATTACTAAGAGGTTTTGTTAATTTATTTCGGAATTCAATTAATTTTGTTTATCAGAGAGAAATATAAGGAATTATAAAATACTAGCTGTTGCTCGAATTAAGCCTCCTTTTGAGAAGTCGGTTAAATAGTAGTTTATAGTGTAATTCTTACAAATATTTTCTTGGGATATTAGGATTTCACATAGAATAGTAAATAACTTTCAGATCTCCTTGAATAGGAAGTCCCTAGAGGTCTGTCTATTAGAAGTCGTTCTATGACCTATTTAACGAGGTGTCCCCACTGACAGCGGGTTTTTATTATTCTTACTGCTGTTTTCTTTTCGAAACGACAAGAAATAATTGGATGTCTCGATTACAAAATCGTAAATAAAATGTTAAGACTAAATTCAACTAACAACTATCTATGGTTTAGTTTTTTATCTATATATAGCTTTCGCCCGCGAAGCCGTCCGCGTGGAATTAAAAAAACAACAAAAAATAGTAGCCTATGAGTTCTTCCAGACTATCCTCCACATCTATGCCAAATTTCATAGAAATCCGTTCAGTTGTTTAGGCTTCAGACTCTAACAAACATCCATCCATCCATCTAAACTTTTCAATTTATTATTAGAAAGATAATTGAATTTATAGCACTGCTCCTTTATAGAACGTTCGATTCTTGGGATTCGAATAGACGACTGCTTACTTCTCCCAGGGTAATCCTCTTATCTCACTATGTCTGTCACAATTCTCAAAGGAATAAAGGAAAGTATTCACTTCGTTCCTTTATACTTCATAAGATATATTTGTAATAGGAAGGGAACGGTTGCATATTGAGATTACCGCGTTCTCCTTAGGTAGATGGAGAATGAGGTACAAAGCTCGCGAAATCGCAAGTAAAAATATTAGTATGTCGGAGTGATGAGCGGTTTGCAGAATTAATTCCGAAGGCAGATCATATCCACGGTAACCATCCTACATTGTGGGCGTGCGTATGTCGGAGATAATGAAATAACAATCGCGTAACATTAGAAACACGATCCTTAGTTAACCATCTTAAATGAAAACTGCACGACACGATCTAATCATTGCAAACATTTACAGAGATTAAACAATTGACTTTGTCAATAACAAAGCGCATCATTTCACCATTTTATGACAGTTGTCATCAGTCATTCGATCGCCGCCTTGACATCTAACATGCCCGATGCACATTCAGCCAGTACGCAAAATTATTAATGGCCAGTAACATTAATCGTTAAAAAATTAAAAATAATTTCGCCCCGTTAAGTATATATTTTTATTTTATGTCAGATTTACACCGGTGTAGTTTTCCCTTCTTCTTCCTCATACCATTTTGGTTAAATTATAAAGCAGTATTTTTTAAATGTAAATATTTCATGTCGTGTTAAACTATCGCGTTTTTTTATGAAATCACTAAGGACAACAGATAACTTAAAGAACGTTATTATTATATTCAACATAATAAAAGCAATATTTACTCAAACGTTCTCTATCCGCTGACACTGTGACCACTATAATCCGCGACTCATAAATAAACGCTGTTTATCGCCACGCTTCAAAGCATTTTTTAATGGGTTGAAGTCAGAAAGATCTCCATAAGAATGAAAATGCCGTGCAAGTTTACTTGCCCCGTTTAGAAACGTAGGGGATACATTAACATAATGATATTGCGGTTGAGCAAGAGTCTCTCTCCTCAGTGGTTTAGTGTTTTCTAACAGCGTATGTGTTGAATGAAATGTGTTTGTTTTAATCTAATGACACATGTTTAGAAAATAATAGTACGTTTTATTATAAACATGATTATGTATTTCCCTCACAAAAGCAAAAGGACCGATAATGTAGATGAGTTTGCCCTCCAAAAAAATTAAAATCAGTCTTAGCTTTTTGCTTCCACTAGCAGTGGAAGAGTGTTCTTTTATTAGTTACATTTAGAGCGTGCGCACACCTGAGACTAAACTATCGCACAACTGTTGTGCGATTGCCGATTGTTGCACAGACAATTCGACTGTTTAGTTGCACAACTAAAAATCGAGTAGTGTACCTCCGTATAAGTTCATATCAATCGAAGCGAGACTAAATAGTTGTGCGATTGTTGAGTATCAGATGTGCGCACTTACGAGGTTTTGAACTTTAGTATTACAACGCTTGGTAGCTTCAACCAGTTAAAAATAAACCTGTAATGAAAAGCAGTATAATATCAATTGTTTCAGAATGAAATGATATAAAAAGGGAGTTAGTTATAATTGTATATAGTCTGTTCGATTGGTACCAGAATGCAATCAAAGCACGTGGGTAGATCAAAGGCGGCATTCATTCTAAATGGAATATTGGTGGCCGACAACTCTGCTATTGACAATGTTCGACGCAAATATCAAGGGCCATTGTTCTCTTTCGTAAAAAAATATACCATTCATTCCTGTTACACAATGTTCAGTGGAATTTTATACGCGGTATAAAATTGGTTACATGTTGACGAACTGTTGATGTGAAACAAAGTGAGATATATAAAAATAGGATGTCCTTTTAACGGTATCATAAAAATAGAAATATCGCGTATCGGTGAATCACGACTGATCTTTGTTTTTTAAATCTATGTTGATATCTAAAACATTTTATAAATGTTATGTTTTTTTTTTCACTAAATTTGGCGTCAAAAATGTCGATTACAGCTAGTTCAATTAAATAACAAATATAATTGTTTTATTATGTAATCTGTGCCGGTTTATAGCCGGCTTTATCTGTACATAGTTACTCTTAATACACTGCGTCTGATTTTATCAAATATTCAAGTAAATAGATTGGAAGCAGCTTAGTGTTCGGTAAACCGCTTCCAATTACCCTCCGTGTACGCTAAGTAAATCACGTGTTAAGTTACCTACGTATCGAATAGTCTGCACCTCCTTGTAATATACATTATGTATTCATATTTCTTAGTATATTAAATGGAAATACGAAACTTGAAGATTGAAGAAATAGTAAAAGATATGTAGGTATAGAAGTGAAATCAGATATGATTAACTAGCTTTCGCTCGCGACTCTGTCTGCGTGGAATTTAAAAACATAAAATTAAGTTGTATGTGTTCTCCTATCTTCTTGTTCTATGAGATCCGTTCAGCGGTTTAGGCTACACACTCTAACAAACATCCGTCCATCTAAACTTTCGCATTTATAATATTAGTAACGATCACAACGTATCAATAGACGCTCAAAATCCACAGATTTTCTTCTTTTTAATGTTACTTTTTTACATTGAAATTGACATTTTTTTAAATTAATTAAAAAAACTCAGAACAAACTATAAATCGCATAATTGTGGCATAGCATACTTAGAGTCATCGATGTGTGAAAATAAAAAATACTGGAAATCGATGTTTGTTTCGAGAAAATTGACTGTTTTTACTCGTTAAAATATTAAGCATAGAAATAATATTGTTAACGACAATATCCCACTTTAATATTTACAACAACGCCCGTGCGATTACAAATTTAATTCACCGTCGATTGTGAAATCCACTTTAGCAGGGCTAAAAGGGGTTTATTGTTGAAGCGAGCGTGCAGATAACCTTAAATCTCAGATCACTCGCTACCAGAAACGGCGCTGCATTAGCCGGGGTTAACAATGCACTTTACGTACCAAATTTTCGCTGTATTTTTATTTTAAATAGGAGAGGTTAATTTTAGTAGCATCAGTGTCTAATTAGTGTTAGTTTTAGTTATTTTCGGTGCACTTTTTATTCATTAATCCATTAGAAGACGAGTCATTACTGTAGTAAATGTAGAATTAATAATGAACACTTCCTCTCTTTATATTTGCCTTGCCACTTTTTTTTTAAATACGTTTATACTTTGGAAACTCCTTAAGTAATAGACAGAATTTGAAACTATTTCTAGCATTTCAAAGAAAGTTTTGATGCTTTTGAAGTTATATTGCCTTCGATTCAGTTATTAATATTTCACAGTTGATTTAAAATGTATTCTTGTAGACAGAGTTTGAACGTAGCATCAATTCTCATTTATCAATCGTTTGACATATGGATCCGAGTTCATCATCATTCCGATCAATAACGTTGTCATGTTATAAATTACATATAACCGGACTTAACATTGCCTAGTATAAACTTCGACCTATATTTTATTCGTTTAGAGCGTGCGCACACCTTTGACTAAACTATCGCACAACTGTTCACTCTCGCTTTGATTCCTATGACTTATATGGAGATGCGCACACTACTCTATGTTTACTGTGCAACGAAACAGTTGAATTGGCTGCGAAATAATCAATAATCGCACCCTCTTTTGCAGTTTTAATGATTACAATTGTGTACAAAAATAAGTAATACAAAGGGCAATGCCATAGCGTTGAATATGAGGTAGGGCAGCAATAGTTACAGGTAGGGCAGAACAAAAAAAGTTTTAATTGATTTGCCCTCGAAGTACGGGCCAAAGGCTATAAAAGGGGCTTCCCTGTCACATAAGCTGTGGTATATTCGGAAAAATAGATACCTATGGCTACTATTCTTTTCTCAAACTTCACACAAACAATTTAATTATAGTTTTTCTCTGTTTTAATAATTTTAAAACTATAAAATTTAAAACTTAAAATCACATTTTAAGGTAGGGCTTTGCCCCGCAGTGCTCTCCCTAGCTATGACGTTGGCACAGCGAATATAACAAGATTCACGCATTTCAAAGTAAGCTAATAACAAAATAAAGGAATCACCAGCTAGTATCGTCCACTATTCCGACACAAATCCACGAAGTGACGTGCATAGAATAATTGCACGGTGGACGTTGAAAGGATTTAGCGAACGAATTTTATTCCCAATACATTCGTATGCAGTGTGACATAGAGCAACTTTTTTTTTTCTATCACACCCCAGCTTAATTGCATGACCCTTGATAAGCGGAGCGTATATACGCTTTGACGTTCCAACGTTTTCAATTGTTAATTGAATTATAGCGTCATTGCTATTGCATAGTACTATTTGTGTATTTGACTGCAGTGATCTTTGTACTTACTCATATTACAGTCGCTGTTTTTTCTTTAAAAATATTTATGGTATATGATAAAAAGTGTACCAAGGTTGACAAATTTTAAAAATTGCATCTGTTAATGTATAAAGTTACTAAAGTTTCTAATAAAATCACAGACACACAAATTAACATGAAATTAAATTATTTTACACATCTCAGTATAGTTCAAGGAAATCATAAGACTTTCTAACTTTCCTTAACACGTAGAAGCGTGGTTTAAAGTTTTAATTGGTTGCCGTGAAGTATAACGATGTAGCGGATGTGCAAATAATTGTATGAAGACCCGGTGTTTGCAGTACTGGTATTTTAGAAAGGCTGTTTGGGAAACTCACAATGTCCTTTTTAGAGAATAGCTGTTGCTCGCGACTTCGCCCGCGTGAAAGAAAAAAATACTTTTCTCTTTCACTGTAACATAGGCTGTACAGCCTTAAAAGCACTTAAAAATCTTCGGTATTCACATAATTAAGTGACATAGTATACATTGTATCGTGTAAATATTAAATAGCATTTACCTTGGTTTGCCTCCAGACTACAGTTTACTTTTCGTTATTAAAAAACAATTAAAAAATCTGGAACCCGATCTACTGGAATGCCTTTCACGTATAAACATGGAATATATCAACAATTAGGCCAATGATTAGAAATCTACTACTATAAGAAAGATACGTAACATTTTTATATGGAAAATGTTTATTTTTTTTAACCATAAGTGCGTTGCAGCTAAGCATATTCAATCTCTACTAACAAAGTAAAAGATTAGATATGGATTTCTGTGTATTAGAAACTTAGATTTTCTTTGTTTACAGGGACGTGCGTTTCAACAAGATCTTCGACATTGCTCCAGGAGTGTTTAGTCATCTGCATCGTCTGCGCTCGTTGCTGTTGAATGATAATCAACTACGTGATCTACGTACAGGATCTTTCCATGGATTGCGTCGGTTGAAATATCTTTACTTGTACCGTAACCGCATCCAACACATCGAGTCTGACGTATTTCAAGGAATGGTTCATTTGGAACAGCTGTGAGTATTCGTAATCTATACTAATATAATAATGCGTAACACTACTTCCTGGCGTAGGATGTCAGCAATCACAGCACATTTTTGAATAATTCTTTCTTTAATAAAAAGCCCTACACTTACTTTAGGCTATATATTTTCACGCTATTAAACTTATGGGGTAAGTAAATTGGAAAAAAGTCCTTCATGTGGGCAAAGGACCATAAACTACAAGCTGCCAACATTAAGGAAGCAAGATTATTTGACATTTGCAATTGAGAATTTGACAAATGTAAACAATAAAGCGCCAATAGCCTAATGGTTTGGGATACGGGTTTGGGGTACGGACTACCGATCTGCGGTCGAGGGTTCGAATCCCACCATTCGACTATTGTCGTCAACCATATCCTAGCACAAGCCTAGAGCTTAGTTGGAATGGTTAAAGGAAATATTAGTAAATTAACAAAAATCTACTA
>JAOCNA010125506.1:0-10300 GCA_026546675.1 Papilio helenus | reverse complement strand
AGTTGGATAAAAAAAATAAAAATGTGCTGTCTCGGAATCGAACCGAGCACCTTTCGCGTGTTAGGCGAATGTGATAACCAACTACACCAACAGCACTCTTTATTTGTTATTTAGAGATAATCCCACTCTGCTCGCTCTGTGCAGTCTCTATAAATGCTTTTTCAGCAGCAGCTATTGCATCTGGTACTGCACTTAAAGCATCTAATGCAGATAAAAAGTCTATATGTCCTAAATATACAACACCTGCACTCTCTGCAAGAAGTCTTCCTCCTTCTTTGGAGAACATAAACGTTTTTTCTCCACATGCCTCACATAAAACCCCCTGCATATTCTCAATTACTCCAATAATAGGTACTTTTCTACGCTGAAATGCTCTTATTGTAGTCATTGCTTCATCCAGTGCTAAGTTCTGTGACGTAGTAATAATTAGTGCATACATCTTCATCTGACTCTGCAACAGAAAGATATGCTCATCTGTTACTCCTGGAGGCATATCTATTACTACGTAGTCATATAATGATTCATCTATGCTATCTATAAATAGCTTTAATAGAGCAGCCTTCTTTGGAGCTCTCCATATAATAGCTGCCTCTGGAGGAACTAAGCATGAAATAGAAAGAGAGAAAAAGGTCTCTGTATGCTGCACTGGATGAAGACCTTTTGCTCCTCTAAATACTTTCTCTTGTTGGCTTCCAGTTAATAGGCCCATACTTGGTCCACATAGGTCAAAGTCAAGCAGTAGAACACGAGTACTTCTTGAAAGTGACTTAGCAAGAATATAACACACTGTTGACTTACCTACCCCGCCTTTTCCGCCAGCAACCACAAGAGTACGCATAAAAAAAGATATTTTCTTTTCCTCCTGAAATTATTTAAGTAATTAAATGTTTTTATTTAACTGATTTAATTTACTCTAAGTTACTACGTAGAAATGCATATAAAGAAGATACACCTACAGGTGGTTTAAGTGGGAATTCTATACGTTTATATCCGTTGCTGGTATTTAGGTCTTTTTCATAGAACTCAGATAGTAAATTAAGTATTTCTTGATGTTTAATATAGAGATCTTCTTTAACTGTCTCAAATAATTCTCTAAGTGCATCTGCTAGGATTTGCTTCTGTTTATAAGATAATCCATTTACCTGTGCTATACTTTCTCTTAGTGCAGCAGTGTATTTACTAGCAGAGTATTCGCTTCCGTATAATGGAGTTAAAAATGGATATAAAAGATTGTTTAAATGTGGACACTCTTTGTATTTGTTGAGTAACTGTTTTATGTAATTATATAAATGTATTACTTGAATATTTGGATGTATTAAATCAGTTAGTGATGCAGAGTTTATCTTTTTTAGTATCTGTGCATGTATTTCTGTGGATTTGCTATTGCTTGTTTGCAGGCAGAGATAAGTATCACCATTGGTAAAATACAATGGAGTACTTTGTAGTATTTTTATAAGTGGCTTACTCTCCAGAGTAATTAAATGTGCTCTTCCCATTACAATCCATTCACTTTTATCTATCTCTATTTCTGCACATGAAGAGAGTGTAGAAGGAAGTAAATAATCTACTTGCTGTAAATATACTTCTGTTTCTAGAGATTTTCTTTTTCCGTTGGAGCTTTTAAGACGTATTCCTAGTTTAATCACTGCCCAGTTGAAAAAAGAAAAGATATACCTGCGAATGTGTTTGTAAATATCTGTTAATTCTTCTGTGTGGATTAAAATGTTTGATTGGTATACTGACATAGATTCTTTGTTTTTATCTAGGATAGAGTAGCATTTATCTAAATATTCTGTAGGATTTACATTTATAAATATAATACATGGGTCTTTTTTTAGGCTTTTGATAAAGCTTTTCAGGCTTTCTATTGGCTCTTCTTTCTCTATAAATGATGGAATATTATTTGTGTCTTCTGTGTAGATCCATCTTTTCTCTATTTTATGTCTATTAACTAGCACAGGAAATACTTTAATAGGAAATGGAAGCTGATTTACATATTTGGCAAGAGTTTCTAAGGATATAGATGTAAAATCCTCAAAAATAACCACTGCAGCATTCATTAAAAAGTTTTTTATTACTTTGCACTTACTTTTTTATTTCACTTATTTCACTTATTTCATTTATTTTTTAGTTGTCCTAGATTTACTTTAAAGGTATTATATACTCACTCAATGATAAAATTATCACTCACTGAGCATGGCAGCTCTGTACCTTTCATAAAAATAAGTATCTGTAGTATGTATCAGATCTAAACGAGCTTCTAAAAGAGCAGATAGAAGTATAGATATTTCTGAGTGTTTTACATTGTCAATTACAATATTCCCTGATGGTGTTTCTCTGTGAGTATATAGAGATTGTCCTTTATCTATGGGTGACTGTGCTGTTACAATAGCTGCTGGAGTATTCTCTTCGGGTAGCTCATGGAGGGAGAAAAGATCTATCTTTATCTCCTGTAGCTGTGTCTTAATTTTATCTCTTATTTCTTTTATCTCTTCTTCTGTGTGATAATCTGATTTAGGAATAATTACAAGTACATTAGCTTTTTTATGCAGCAGTGATAGAAGAGAAAGGTCATATGCTTTTACTCCTCTATGGGTGACAGAAGCAAAAAGTATAACTAAATGCACTCTAGAGTCCTCAAAGTCTGGATCTCTAGCTACTTTTGTTTCCTCCACCAAAAACCTCTTTGATCTTTCTCTAATGAATGCTTCTATCCGTGCAAATCTATTTGCTGTATCTGAAGTACTTCCATATCCTCTGCACTCAATAAAATGAATTGGGATGCCTGAAATAACTGTATCATGTTCAGAGAACTCCTCTACACTTTCTGTTTCTTTCTTGGTGATAGTTGAAATAAAAGAGGTTTTTCCTAAATAGTTGGCACCAACTAAAAGTATATTCATTCTCTCTGGTTTTCTTACAACTCTCATCTGATATATTTATTTGTTTACCTGTTTTGTATTTGTTATATGTGTTTGTTAGGTATTTGTTATATGTGTTTGTTATGTGTTATTTTAATGCTTTAATTTTTCTGATTATTTGTATTATCTGTATCTGATAATATTTTCTTTACAGCTTCACCATGCAAATGTATTTCCTCACTTGATACCTTAGATCTATTCCATTTGGCAATAAGACCTTCCTTTTCTTGTTCATCATATGGGATAATATGAAAATGAACATGTTTTATGCTCTGCATATTCTTATTATTCTGTAGAATATTATAACTATCTATTGTACCTAATTTACTGATTATTTTCTTAATGACTATAAGAATATTCAAAAGATATGCATCAGGCATCTCTGTAAGATACTCTGCATGATACTTGGGAATGATAAGCATATGTCCTCTTGACAAAGGATTTGCATCCATTACTCCTACACACTGCTCATCCTCATATATAAGTGCGCCAATCTCTTTTCGGGCTATTTTGCAGAATATGCAATCCATGAAAAAAATTTTAGGTACTCATTAAATATTAAATGGCAAGAAAAAAGTCAAAGAGAATAAAAAGAAAAGTTGTAACGCCAAAAGAGGATAAAAGATTTCCATGCCTTGAATGTAACAGAGAGCATATGGTTTCATGCACTTTAGATCATATTAAAGAAAAAGGATTTGCAAAATGTTCCTTGTGTGGGTTTATTTTTGAATGCTCAATAAATGGTTTAGCACAGCCAATAGATGTATATTCTCAGTGGGCTGATTACAAAGAGCAAAAAGAGAAAGAAAAAGAAGAGGATAAAAAGAAGGAAAAGAACACATAAAGAATATGTAAAGAAGAAGCATGTAAAAGGTTTTTTTATGTTCAGAAGAGATGGAAGAAAGAATGAGCAACATAGACAAATAAATGTGCATGTAGGAAAATGGACAGAAATAGAGCATGGATTAAATAGAATTAGCTCCAAAATAGAATATATACCTCTGCAGAGGTCAAAAATAACTGTAAAAGTTACAATAGACAAAAATACATATAGAAACAATCGTTCAAGAACAATAACAGAAAAAAAAGAAGATTGGTATGCAAGAGTAATAGAGGGAATATTTAAACATATTTTAATTGAACCAGAGCCCTCATATTTTATAGAGCATTCTGTATCCTGTGCAGATGGATCTATATTATCTGCACTTATTAATAGTACAAGTATTCTTCTTGAGAGACATACAGTTCCAATAATGCATATGATATTTAGTGTTACCTGCACTCTCTCTAGATATAAGAAAAATGAATATATAGTAGATCCAACAGAGATTGAAGAAAAAGAGAGAAATGGTACAGTTATACTTGCAGCCCCATATGTAGACCATAAGACAAAAATATCTTTTGTTGAATATTTACATGAGATTCCTATAGGTGAACATATTCCACTATTAGAATATGCATTTAAGGCTCTGCAACCTGTGTCTGAGGATCTTATTTCCTTTTGCAAATAGAAAACATAATTAAAATAATAAACCCAGCAGTATCTTTTTATTATTCCTATAGAACTAGAATGATAAGTACTATGAGTACTGATTCAGTTTAATTTTTCATCTGAAAATATTTATGTATTCTTTCTTTTTTCCTGCATGAATGTAAATATGAATAATGTGGATGAGATTTCATTTTCAGATGAAAAAGATGGGTTTGAGGAGAATGAAATACATGTAAGAAAACAAAACAGAAAGGGAAGAAAGTGGCTAACCACTGTAGAAGGAGTTCCCTCTGATTATGATATAAATGAGCTGTTGAACATTCTGAAAAAAGAGCTTTGCTGTAATGGGACAATTATCAGTGATAGCAAAAACAGGAAAATAATACAGATGCAGGGAGACCATGGAAAGAAAGTCATAGAAAAGCTACAAAAGATATTTACAGAGCATAAAGTGTATGCACATGGAAACTAAATTTACTGATTTATTCCAAACCTATTTCATTCTTAGCACTTGAAGAGCTCTATTTTTTATGTCAATTAGTATTTTTTCAAGGCATTTAGCTGCTGCTGCAATTGATGAAGGAAGTGAAACATTGTAAGATTGTGTTAAATACTCAGATAGACATTCGCAAGAGATTCTTCTATCTCTGATACAGTTTATAATACCTGCAGCTGCTTTCTCTGCAGTGATCACAGATATTTCCTCTGGTAGCCCCCGAATGGATACAGTTCCTTTCTGTGCATCTCGTGGGCCAACAACAAGAATAAATGAATATTTCATCTTCTGTGCATTTAGAATTTTCTTTGATAAAGTGGCAGACTCAGATAGATTTACTGTTACTTCTAGATCTGAAAATAGCAAAGATATTTTCTGTGCATATGAAAACTCTTTTTGGGTCACAGGAATGATTGCAACCTGATGAGGATTTAGCCATGGAGGAAGCTTACCCTTAAAATGCTCTATTAATACGCTAATCATTCTCTCTACACTACCTAGAATAGCTCTATGCACCATCACAGGTCTCTCCATCTGTCCATCTGCATTTCTAAATGAAAGATTGAATCTTTCTGGCATTTGAAAGTCTAACTGAATAGTACCACACTGATGTTTTCTTTTTAAAGCATCACTAATGGAAATATCTATTTTTGGTCCATAAAATGCACCATCTCCTTCATTTAGTGTCCACTCCAGGGCAGAAGCATCTAATGCTTCTCTCAGCTGCTCTTCTGCTCTATTCCATATCTGTATATCTCCAATATAGTTATCTGGGCGAGTGCTTAATGAAACTGTATAAGTAAATCCAAGTAACGAATATATCTCTTTTAGGAATTCTAATGCTGATTTTATCTCTTCTGATACACCAGATGCAGATACAAAAATATGTGCGTCATCCTGTTGAAATCTTCTTACTCTTGTTAATCCTGTAAGAGAACCAGATATTTCATTCCTGTGTAGAACACCAAAATCAGCAAGACGTAATGGAAGTTCTCTGTATGAGCAGGATAGATGCTTAAATAGAAGACAGTGTCCTGGACAGTTCATTGGCTTAAGTGCCATCTCTGTATTATCTGCCTCAAAACAAAACATATCATCTCTGTATTTCTCCCAGTGCCCACTTGTTTTCCATAGCTCATTAGAGAAAACATTTGGAGTAATAACTTCTTTGAAACCTTTCTTTCTATAATACTCTTTTATAAGAGAGATAAGTGAGTTGTACACAAAAGCTCCATTTGGTAAAAAGAAGCATGAACCAGGGCTGGTGGAGGAAAAGAAAAATAAGTCTAAGTCTGCACCAATCTTTCTATGGTTGTTTTTCTTTGCCTCCTCAATTTGTTCTTTATACTCACGCATTTCTTGTTTTGTTGGGAATGAAATACCATATATTCTCTGCAGCACTGGACGATTTAAATCACCGAGAAAAAAAGAGCTGCTATGATTTAGTATCTCAATTGTTTTTATGTATGAGGTACATGGAATATGTGGACCAAGACAGAAATCAATTAATGGACCACATCTGTATACTGTACTTTTCTCACTCACTTTATCTTTTATCAATTCTAGTTTTAACGGATTATCTGAAAACATATCAAGTAAATCATTTTTTGTCATTTCTAAACGTAAAAATTTTTGTTTCTCATTTACTGCTATTTTCATTTCTTTCTGCAAAGGAGCATAATCTTCTGGTACTACTGTTCTAGTCATTTCCATTTCATAGAAAAACCCTGAATCAGTTGGTGGGCCAAGGCATAAGTTACAGGAAAAGTATTTCTCGCATGCCTCACCAAGAACATGTGCTGAAGAATGCCAAAATACTTTTTTTCCCTCCTCATCTGAAAAGTCTAAAAACATAACTGTGCAGTCACTTTCTAGTGGTCGGTGTACATCCCATAAAAAATTATTTACTTTTGCAATAAGTAATTCTTTGTGCTTTGGATTTAGTATCTTTGAAACCATAAAAGGAGTTGTATCATATGACTTACCTATATGTGTGCCATATTTTGTTTCTATTTTTATTTCTTTTCTTGTTTGTTTAGCTTCTTTTTCTTTCTGATCTGCATATAATCTATCAAATATCTCTATCCTTCTCTTGATGTACTTGTCAAATCCCATAAAAAATTTAAATTAGCATTAATGAAATATACGAAAAGACTTACCTTCTATATTAATGAGCAACCAACAGTGTCTGAGCTACTGAGATACCACGAGCTAGCAAGGGAAAGAAGGAGAGAATATGAACATATAGAAAGACATAAATATTTATCAGGCTCTGCTATGTTTGGAAGTAACTGGTCAAATGTAAGGGATATAAATATGCATTATGCATGCAAAATAGCTGCAGCAGCAGAACCTGAAATAATAGATGAATTTTTGAATGGAGAAACAAGAATATTTAAGTATAGAATGGAAGAGGTATCTGGAATAGAAATACTAGAGTTTTTTGCACAAGAGTTTCTGCCAAGAATGAAAGAGCCTCTGTATTATGAAGAGAAGAATAAAGGAACAGTTATAAAAATAGATGAAAAAGTACGCAATTGGCTAGATCCAAAGATATACAAAAGAGAGAATATGCAGAAGGCAATGTCTATAATAGCAAAAGAAGGCTGTCTTACTGTTCAAGCACATTTTACACAGTTCTACTTTGTGAAGGAGAAAATAGAAAATGGAAAAATAACTGTCACTTTAGATGGAATAAAAAGTATATTAATGCGTACATTCTATGATGTATTACAAGAAACCACCCTGCAACTGTGCAGATCAGGAGTATCTTCAAAATATATTGTACCAAACAGTTTAAGGCCACCTGAAAGTGTATCACTCAATGAGAAGTATTTGCCAATGTGCATGAAGAATTTAATAGATAACTTAAAAAAGAATAGACATCTGAAGCATGCAGATAGAAAAAATATTATGAACTTTTTAAAGAATATAGGTATACCTCTAGAAGATGCACTTAGCTTTTTCAGAAGATACTTTGAAAGAGCAGATGATAAATTTGTTCGAGAGTATACATATGCTACAAGACATGCATATGGTCTTGAAGGAAGCAAGAGAGATTATAAAAGTGTTCTATGCATGCAGATAATAAAAGAAACAGGAGACCCTGGATGTACTGGCTGTCCATTTGCTTCATCTCCTAATCCACGAGAAGCATGCCACCAGATGCTTATAAAGAAAATAGTGAATAAGAATATCCCCCCACATATTTCTCCTGTTGAATACTATAAGTATGCTTCTACTTCAAGTAAGTAAAGCACCAATAACTGAATAAATAAGTATAATAAGTAAAACAAACAAATACACTCATCAAATATTAATTTATGTTATATATTGTTATATATTCTATTTTTAATAAACCCATGCACCATATTTATTATTCTAGCAATAGAAGAAATAAAAGAATAAGAAGAATAAGAATGTAAAATAGTAAAATTAAATTAGTAAAATTTTACATAATTTTAATTTACGGATTAATAAAGTATAAGGAGAAATAAATTTTTTATAATCAGAAATAGATGACTATTCGAACAACATCAGTGTTAAAAGAGCAAATAACACCAACAAACTGGTTTAGGAAAGGCAAGTTATCTCTCATGGGGCTTAACTGGTCTGTTCTAGCCTTAGGATGCTTGGCTGCGTTCACAAAAGGCGGAGAGCGGCTAAGAGAAACATTTTTTAAGAATGGACTTATTGATCTTATCATTTTCACATTTTTATTTTTGGGCATTGCTCTGTTTCTACTTGTGAGTTTGTTCAAGAAAGCAAATGAGCAGTGGACTCAAAAGAGAAGAGATGATCTTGCAATGATTGAGGCAGTTCTAGGCCTGTGCGGTATAATCCTCTTTGGAATTATTGGTTATAGCCCCTTATATATAATAATTCCGGTAGCTGCATCTTTTTTGTTGCGAGGAAGAGGTATAATTCCATTTATATGTGTTAGCATTGTTGGATTTATGTCCTGGTGTGTCCTTGAGTTTAATCCTGCTGAGGATTTTTCAACCTTGACTACAACAAGTATAGGAGCACTAGCACTTGTATTGATCGTACTTGGAACCATTGGGCTTGAAACAATAATTCTGAAGTCAACAGTATCTATGTTTATACATTATTTTATGATTCTTCTTTTTATTATGCTCGCATTTAAGCTTACTCCACTAATGCTTATTTTGTTTCCGATAATTGCGTTTATAATCATTAACTTTGGAAGGCCTCTGAAGGATACTATACTAGGAACCATAAAGAATAACAGAATAACGAACTCAATCTACAAAGCAATATTTACAAAGAAGCTAAAACGCTTTTTTATCTTTATAGTTAACTTAACAAAAGTGATTATTATAGTATCAGTTGTTGCTTTCTTTATTATAAGTTATCTAGCATATAAACAAACAAATGGACAAGGAGCAATTGCAACAAATTTAAAACTATCAAATGACATAGCACCAGCATTTTCTTTTCTGATGGCTAAGATTAAGATCGTTGAAGAATTTATTTTTTCTATCTTTAATGGCATTATTGATACTATTCGTCCAAAAACAATTATCACACAACTTTTGGATTGGGCTGTTGATGGAGACAAGGATAGGTATATTGAATCAGCTGCGAGTGAAGCAAAATCAAAGTTTGTTCCAATCCTTGGTATACTACACAGAATATTTGTATTGATTGACTCAATTCTTGCGGAGATTGGAAAAATGGTATTAAATATGATCTATGAATTAGGAAAAGGCTTTGATTACATTGTATTTGAATTAACAAGTACAGTAAAAGCAGGTATAACTAAAACTGGTGAAGCTACAAAGAAAGTACTAAGTGTTGTTGGCATTGAGTTTGATTGGAGTAGTATTTATAGACTCCTAGGAAAAACATTAGATGTAATAGATCCAACTGGCAACTTATCTGGAAATTTACCTTCAGATGTAGCTGTAGAAACAGGTAATAAGTTAAGTACAGTTTCTAATCCTCAAAGTCTTGATGAACTGCCTGGAGGTTATTCTTTTACTAAATTTATTCTTGGCCCAGGATCTAGCAGTCAAGTACAACAAGTAGCTACAGCACCTGGTAGTGGGGCAACTGATGTTTTTAATTCAGCAGCTTCTAACCTATCTATTATTGAATCAGGATCTACATTTAATATATTCAAGATGGCTTCTAATATTCTATATGGTACAGCCCTGTTTGCTCTTGGCGGATATCAGTATGCCTTAATTTCTAACTATGGAAAAGAATCATTCTCAACAAAAACATATGCTCTAAATATATTAGGTATAAAACCAAAAACCAAAAAAGTAGAAAACAGAAATATATCAACTATTGATGTACATCTTCAAGGAGAAACATTCTACCAAAGATTTATGAGCACATACTGTGAGCACTCTGGAATTCTCT
>JAOCNA010119295.1:0-10423 GCA_026546675.1 Papilio helenus | reverse complement strand
GAAGCAAGAAAAAAAATAGAAGCAAAAGCAGAAGCAAAAGCAGAACTAGAAGCAAATATATCAGATATAGAAGCAGCTATACTTAATAATGCAATAGCAGATGCAAATAAGTTAGCTCAGCGTCTTTTTAGTGGAATGCCTTCTAGCAGCGTACAGTTGATATTGAGAGAATTCCCTTCCTTAAAGCCTTACTATGATAACTTCGTACAAACAGCATCTAAACCTACTGGAATGATTCATATTGGAGACTCTACTATTCCTAGAAACTGGTTAGGCCTACCTCCTGCCTTCATACCTATCCGCGTACCTGCATTGCCTTCAATGATAAAGAAGTTTAAGGGCAACAGAAAAAAGGGGCGCAACTATAAAAGAATTATAGAGGCAACGGTTCCTACTAAGCTTGCAACAATGGTTATGACACATTACAGAGATCTTCGGCTCTACTATAATACTACAGTGCTTGAATCTTTAGAGAAATTTGACTTCCCTAATATCATCCCTATTAGGCGTAACTCTATTCTACACATGGAGACATGTATAAGTAGCTGTGTTAACGAGGCATGCCTATACATTTATGCTAAGGCAGAGAAAAGGCTTTCAAGCACCCTTATCTCTCTCCTTCCTCAGATAAAAGAAGAGGCTGTGCAGAGACGGGTAAAAGATATCTTTAAAGGAGATGGCAATGTTCTATATGACTGCAACCATGATTCTGCAGCTCTTGTTGACATCTATCTTGGCTTCTCAGAAGAAGATCATAAGAGTACATCTACTGCAGCAGAGACACAACCAACCACTGAAGATAGTAACTCTAACAATGACCCATCATTTAATGAGAAGACTGAATCCTCTGATTCAAATGATGAACTGAAGAAAGATGCAATAGAGACAGAAACAGAAACAAAGACAGAACCAAAAGCAGATGCTAATTCTTCTCAAGATGTGTCATTAAATGCATCTACTGCTCAGGATAATACTTCCAGTAATACTTCCAGCCCTATTCCCTTTCGTAGTATACAGGAAGAGCTTATGTCTAGCAGCATCTTCAGGAAAAGAAAAATTGCAGCAGACATTGAGATGAAAAACAATGGAATTGAAGTTGAGCCAGAAGAAGTGAGACAGAGAAAAACAGCACAGATAGCTTCTCGCTACCTGCCAACACCAGCTCTTGCAACACTAGAAGACGTAGAGAAAAAGTTAAAAAGGCACCTTTAACTATATCTACGAGCGTGCTAGTACAAATGCAAATATATAGTAGTTATAGTTAGTCGAAGTAATTATAACACATTTATTTGCCAAAAAATAAATAGGTTAACCTAAAAAATGTTTTTTCTTTTAGTATTGGGATATACTTTGGAATTATTCTATCTTTGCTATTTATAAAACTATTCATAATAACATTTTCTTCTTTTCTTTCTTTCTTTATCTCAAATAGTATTCTTGTAAGATCTGCTAGACTTTTAGCAACAGATTTAATGCTGTCTATTTCTTTTTTCTCTATCCCTGGTACAGACTTTAGTACAGACTCAAGCAGCTCCTCCTGGGTCTTACTTTTTCGCAGTCTTAATGGTATATAATTTATTTCTTTCTTTTCTAATACTCGTTTTAGTGATTCTATTGCAGTATCTATGTTAGTATTATCTATATAGATAAGTGATACTCTCTGCACTATAGATGCTGAAAATAGAGAAGTATATACTTTATTTGGAGGTATAGGTTCTTCTTTAGATCCTGTACGTATATATCTCTTTACGATTGCTATATTTTTTCTATCTATTTCCTGTTCTGCTATTTCTTTTTCCCATAGAAAGAAGATGCTCTGTTCTAGTATTTGTAGCTGTGTATTATTTCTTTGGTTCTGCATTCTCTTTTCTATTTTCTCTACTTCTTCTATGCTTTCTGGGTACTTTTCTACTGCAAACACATAGTATTTATCTTCTATAAGTATTTTAATTGTATTTTCCTGGTGCATAACTCCTTTTTTCATCCATATAGGAAATAGAACTGTTGCCTTCTCTTCTTGCTGTGGCGGAGATGGACTAGGAGTGATCCAGGACAGATCTATAAGTGAGCTTGAAGAGTTACCTATTACAATAGTTGAGATACTCTCTGCTAGCTCTTCTATCTCTTCTATCTCTGAATCTTTCATGAAAAATAAATAAATCCAATTTATTACCATCATTTATACTAATCCTATCTCTGGTAGTTGGTACTATTTGTGCATATTACCTATTTATTTATAGACTGTTTATCTATTCTAAAATATCTTTTTTGCTGCTTAAATTTCTGTTCTTTAATGCAATAAGATCGTTTTTCTCTTTCTTCTCTTTCTTTATTCGTAGTATTAGCTCCTGCACAAGATGAGACATTCTTTTATTCTGCTCTATAAGTGCTTTTTTTACCTCAGAATACTCTTTTCTTTCTGCAGCTGCTACCTTTTCTTCTTCTTCTACTGCTTTCTTTATCTCTGCCACTGTCTTTTCTAGAGTAGTGCTACTGGCTGCTGCTTCATTAGCTGATAGCTTCTTCTCTGCTAGCTCCTTTCTTAAAGAATGATTCTCTGCACGTAGAAGTGCTATTGAGTCATTTGCTTGTCTTATCTGCTGCTCATAATGTCTTTTCTGGCACTCTGCACTTCTCTCCTTTAGAAATACTTCGTTTGACCATTTTTTTTCCTCTTTCACACGCATGCCTTTTAGGAATACTACAATTTCTTCACCTGGTGGAATTGAGAAGTGCTTGGTCACTGCTGCAATTACTGCTCTTAGTCTGTTTCTCTCAGAAATAACTTCAGCAACTGTATTATGTCCAGCTGCATTTATTTCCTTACATAGTATATTCTTTGCATCTGATAGGGTGCATATATCTTCTGTTAATGTTGTTTTTCCATTTTCTGCTGCTTTTGATTCTTTTCCTGCTAGTGCTCTTAATGCCTCTGCAATAAGTCTTATTGTTACTCCAGCTTCAGTTAGTGTTGTGGATGTTTCTGCTGGCTCTCCTGGTCGTGCTGCAGACTCTGCTCGGTTGCACAGAGCATCTACAGCATATATTATATCATCTACTGTTTCTAATGGTCGCTCCTCTCCCCAGACAGCCTTTGATAGAGACCTTGACAGACACTTAAACTCATGTGGTCTTATTATGTAGCTTGTATTCACCATATTTACTTTTTCTCCGTAGAGCCTTCTTATTTCTCCCTTCATCTGGTTCAGCAGTGCAGTATCTGCATAGGCATTCGATCCTGGAACAGTGCTTCTGTTTCTACGTCCTGCAGAAAGTGCATCTGTGCGGCGTCCTTCTCTTCGCCTCTCCTCAGATGTACTTCTTTTTTTGTTTGAATCCATACCCGTATATGTATGCATATGTATTTATAACACATCTGCTCCAATCACAAAAACGAAAAATGCCAATTAGATTTATTGTTTCATCTCCCGTTTCGCTTACTCAATGTACTCTACTACTGAATTAACTACCTTAAGCTTTTTCAGGAACTTTTTCAGTACATCAGCTGCTTTTTCTGGCATGCCCACTATGATTCCATTCAACGGATGCATATAGGTCATATCCACAGGACTGTTTGTGTTTGAAGGAGATTGTGTAGTATTAAAGTGTATTACATTTTTCTGTTTGTTAAAAATGTATACTTTACAGTTCTTTATATCATTCATAGATGTTAGTATGTCTATTATTTCGTTCCCCATAATCTTATGGCTATCAATGTTTTTTAAGTTTCTGCAGTACACCTTCAATAGATCTACCTTATTTTTTTCACTGATTTCTGTATCTTTTATATTCTTTGTAATATTTGCACTCTTTGCATCTGTAGATATTACCTTGAGTATTCTACTTTTGCGGTCTTTATATATATCCTGCAGTTTGTCTATATTTTTACATAGATTATTTAGGAAAGATTCCTTTTCTATAGATCTATTGTTATCGTTTGCAGTATCCATAACTGTATTTTTAATTAGATACAGTACAGATTCAATTATCAAAGCATTATTTCCCATTCTATAAATTCCGTAAAGATTTTTCATATCAAAAGCATTCTCCTGTGTATGATATATTGGCTTTAAAAATTTTTCAAGAAGATTTTCTACTGGCTCTGTTTGTTTATCTGCATTTTTAGTGTTAAAGTTATTGAAATTATCATTAGATGATGATTTTTCCTTAGTTATACGATCTAATTCACAGTTTATCTTTTCTTTTACATTTTCAAGTATCTTCATGAATGTAGTGTTTGGGCATTTACGAATTAGTCTTTCCCTTAGTTTTGATTCTCTATGCATGTAATCTAGCTTAGGATTAGTAGTAATAACTTCTCTATTTGTATCACTATCTACCTTTATAGTTATGGAAGAAAATTCTGCTGTAAATGGATGCAGCATATACATCTGTGTTACTTTTACATCTGCGTTTTTGCTATCTTCATCTACTTTCATTAGAGTGTTCAGATTTATATTGCATACATAAATGTCTTTATCGATCTCTAGTGTACCTGCTTTCCTTGTTGCATTTGAAATCAAGTGATTTATGAAGTAGTGCATCTTGGATTCATTATTGTCAAGATTATCTTGTTCTATCTCTGATAAACTATTGGTTATCTTATATAGAAAGTCTATATGCTTTCCATTTGGTTTACTTGCAGTTATTGCTACTTCATCTAGATCAGGAAGTACTTCTTCAGATAGCTCATTGATATTTACATTGCTGTGGAGTCTTTTAACAGCAGCCTTCTTTTCTAGTTCAAGCATTTCCTGATACATCTTCTGTGCCTCCTCTTCTTTCTTTATCTGCTCCTTGGTTAACTGCATTTCAGGGATAGAGTTATTGTTTGTCTGCAGAGCATATACATTCCAGTTCTTGTTAACATTCTGGCCTAACATCTTATGATTAACACTATTACTTGTACTATTTTTATGCAGTATATAGCATGCTCCAAGCATATTGTATAATATACTTAAGACAGATTGTTTCTTTGTGGAATCTTCACATTGAATATTTTGTATGTCTCTGATTATATCTGCAATGAGTTCTTTTGTTATATCTTGCACTGAGTTTATTATAAACAGAGATTGTAACTCCATTTCTAAAGCATCATATTTTTTGTGGTTGTGGCTTATAACTTTTTTTAGTTCGTCTATACATTCTTCTAAGAAGATGTATACCTGTGATTGTAGACCAAAATACATCTTCTCCTCTATTGTTTCAAGTATATCTTTTACTGTGGTAATTGTGATATTCTCCAATATTTTATCTGTTATTTTGTCTATTTCAGTTGTTGATAGCTTTTTGTCTTTTAACTCTTTTTTATATTGTTTCTGGCTCTGTGCTAAGCTTCTAATCATGCTTTTAAGTGTTTGGCAGATAAGAACTCGTCCGTGTATATTTGAGAGATTAAGGGGATCTTCATATATGTATGAGAGAAATATGTTTCTATCGCACTTATTGTGTAGATTATTTTTGAATGTGGGGAATAAAAAATAATCTTCCTTTGTTTCTACTGAATAGTCTAGAAGATCGTACAATCTATATAGATCTTTATCTGAAAGTAGTACATCCTGAGTATCTTTTGTTACATCAAAGAAATCAAAAGATGCTAACCCATTAGTGCCTTTGAATATTTTGTGTGTTGAGTCTTTATCTCCTTCTTCTATTAGGTCCTTTTCTTTTATGTGTTCATTCTTTATGTCGTATGCTATGCTTGCTAGCTTCTCTATGTTCTCAAAAGTATTTTTTCTTTCTTCTTCGTACTGCTTATGAATCTCAGTAAATATATTGAACATTTTTGTAACCATATTATTTATGATCCTGGTTTCTTGTCTTTTATGTTGCATTGCGGCACTAACTGTAATTGTGGCTGCAAATGCAATTAGTATTGTTATTGTTTTTCCTCGCATAGCTGTCGACTCTTTTCTGTATTTATATCTTATCTTAATCAATTAATATAAATATAATTTATCAGTGTCACCCAATCACAAAACAAACAATTCTCTGTCACTTTTTGCAATATGTTTTGTAATATAAATAGAAAAAGTAGATTAGTTGTGTTGGAAGCACTGAAACACTTTCTTGGTTGATATTGGAAAAGTATATATTGCAGCAACTAGTGATATATGTTGATCCAATGAATCTCTTGGTTTGTATGAAAGTTTATAGTATTTTAGATCTACTGGAGAGTTATAAATAGAAGAAATCTTTAATAAACATTATTTGAAACTTATCTGCTCTATTAAAAATATTTATTATTACAATGTTATCCATAGATATACACAAAGGATAAATTTAAAAAGACAACTCTACAAAATATATCATAGAAACCTATTTATTTTTTGAATTATCTTTTTGTACTACTCCACTTATAGAATGCTTCTTGCTAAATTAGGGACAAGTTTAATGAAGATGTTCTGCCCAATTCTGTATTTTTTGTAATCTTTCACAACATAGTTCAATAAATTTTGAATTATCATCTCATCTATTTCTTTTTTAGATTTTAGATTTTCTATTTGTTTCTTCAATATTCTTATGTATTCCTTAAAGTTTTTCAAATACATTGTATACATCTCCAATGTCAGATTATTTTTGATCATTAGAGATAGTACATTTCCTACAAACTCTTTGAATGTAAATGATATTGGACCTTCTAAACACTCTATTTCCTGTACCTGTTCCTTCAAATCCATGTAACTATCAAGAAGTTCTTCCATCTCATTTTGACTAATAGGTAACTGCTTTTTTCTATATATTTTACTGCTTATGTTTACATTGAAAAAGAGTCTATGTGCTCTCTTCAGAAGTGCTTTATCTAGATCTTCTGGAGTATTGAAGAAGACATTTATGTCAAAGTATGTCCATGGAATGTATTTTATGTCCTCTGGGTTTTTGATAGACTCTTCAACCCAGTCGCTGTAGAAGTCAGTCCGTTTGTTTTTTTTCTGTGGAATCATGCGCAGATTGCCATTCTCTAATATAATGTATTTGAACTTGTCCAGATTATCTACTACTTTAAGAGTACTTGCTTTTAAGCTGATATTTTTGTATTCATTAAGTCCTGCATCTGAGCTATCACTATCGCTACTATTATAGTTGCTATTATCACTGCTTTCACTTCTACTGTCACTATCAGTACTATATACTTCAGGATATATACTGTTATTAGAATTGGACTTTAGTGATTTTTCTTTTCTTATACTCTTTTTTGGATTGTTATATTCATATACTTTTATCTTTATCAGTAATTTCTTTGCTTGTGTAGATAACAGTTGCATATTATCTGTTATTGGATTTTGTTTTTCTTTTTTATCCTTCTTAATCAAATAGTTGAACAGGAGTTCGTATATTTCAGAATTTGTTATATTTTTGGTCTTTAAGGACATTCTGGTCTTTAGATCGTGGATAAACTTTTTTCTTTCTATGTCTAGCATCTCCATTCTGATCTTTCTCTTTTCTTCTGGTATTTCATATGCTAGAATATAGTGGGTCTCTCCATTATCTTCGATGTCTATATAATTTTGCTCGGAGATAAGCTCTGCAATCATGTTTATATGAAACTCTTTAAGGGTCTTTAGATCCATGTTCATTATAGCTGATATATATCTATTCTTTCTATCCTCTGTTTTTATGAAGCTGGTAAGTGTTTCAAAGAAAGACATAATCTTTATAAGGTTCTTTACATGATCCTCTTTGTTTGTTCTACTTTTCTGGGGCTTTTTGTTATCTTCCTCCCATCTTTTGTATATATTCTCTATTTTACTCCAGGAGGTATTGATTGAGCTTATTAGGAAGCTTTCCTCTTTGTCTTTATCACCATTTCCTTCTCCAAATGTGTTTGCTTTTGTGTTATACCAATTACTTGAAGTTTTTAGTGCATCGAGATGTGCTTGAATATATGAGTCTTCTTCTTGGTTTGTACATAGACAAAAACTCCCAATGATTATTGCTATGCTTATGTAATGCAGCTTTGTATACATGGTATCTTTCTATCTCCATTCTATTTATATCTATTCCAATCAGTTAATATATCTATATTTGTATGTATCTGTGTGTCAAAACAAATAAAAATTGATGTAAATATATTTATTATATTTGCAAATATAGTATGCTATTTTTCCTTCACCCTTTTCCTACTCAAGAACACATATGGAATTAATTATAAAGGCATCAGATACTATTTATCATCACTTTCAGACGACCGTCGTGAAAATAAAACATCATCACTTGCATGCATAAAGATTTTAAATATATAGGCAATCAGTTTATATTTTACATTCATTGCTATGCTCATACTCGTCATCTACCATCATTTTGCCTATTTCTATTGGTTTTTCTTGCTTGTGCCAATAAGTATTAATAGTGTTTATGTTTAATGCGCTCTGATTCTTCTTTCGTCACCACTCGGAGACTCTAGCCACAATCTCATCATTGCGCAGGATAAATAAAAATAAAAAATATATACGTTTTTTATATGCTTAGTTCTACTCTGGAAAATACCAGTGAATAAGAACCAATAGAAGAATATTTTATATATGCTGATAAATGGTTTAGTATCTGCAAATTTTACTTGTTATCTAATATTGCAAATACAAATACATTAGTTATCTGCAAATGTAATGCAAATAGTATATCCTGTACTAGTATTATTTCTCAGCACCTCTTTTATGTATTGTATTAGAAAAAGAGATAGATTAAACCTAATGCAATTATCAGAAATAATATATCTATCAAAGTCATCACAACTAAGCCATCTAAAAGGACAAGGCCTTGCACGAAAAAGAAAATATAGAAAGACAGGCCAGAAACTTAGCCAGTCTACTATACTGAATATGCTTACAATCCTAAGTATGGGACAGAACCCATGTAATATATGCTTTAGAAAGAGTGGTAAAGATAACTGCAAAGGACAGATGTATAAGTTTCTACAGAATGAGATTGATAAATATGCAGAAGAACCAAATAAAGAATCTGTGGATATTACACCATCTTTATTAAAACAGCAACCTACTCCCATTGAGGAACAACAAGCTAAAGAAATGCCTGAACTAAGAAACATTATTTCTGCAACTGGAAAAAGAGAAATTAATACTATATTGGAGCTATCTAGAAAAAAGAAATTGAAATATGCTAAAAAAGATGCTAAAGATAACATCCCACCATCTAAATATAACATCCCACCATCTAACGATAAGATTCCACCATCTATATCTTTTCCTAACCCATTTACATTTATTCTAAATAATGGATCTAAACTCTTCATTAATAAGAGGATTCTGTTTCATTATATCATGTTAGTAGAAGCATCTACAGTTGCTATAATTATAACCTGTCTTTTATATCAATTGGATGAGATAGATCAGATTAGATATAAAAATGCTAAGCGATTTTTGCTTGGAATCTTCTTTGTTCTTCTCATTTACTATTCATTCGTCTTCTCTTGTGTTATATATAGTTTTAATAAGTATAGCTACAATTACCAGATTACCTTACTGTACATTGGAAATCTACTAATATCTATATTTGTGTCCATATCTTTTATCTTTCTATTATTGAAAAATAGAAGACAAAGACTTAATACAGGAATGCGTATACAAAAAGGATCTGTCCTATCCTGGACATTTACTACATTTATTATAACTGTACTTTTATTAATGTATGAGATACAATATAAGTATGGATATTGGTTTATTCACGACATAGTATCTACAGGTATTTTTCTTCTTTTGATTAATATATACATGGTTTCTACTATTATAGATGGATTAGCATCTGGGAACAATGCTACCGAAAGAAAACATAGAATATTATCTAATAATATCTTTTGTATTATATTCCTTCTATTTAGCTATCTATTTTTCTTTATTAAGGCAAAGAAATACGATAAAGAAATAGAAGCTATTAAGAAGTTATTACTCTATATACGTGAGAAAAGTGTATAGAATTTTATTTTTATTAACTCTTAGAAAATAAAAGTAGAAACATATATAAGTTTTTTATTTGCTTTTGCTTTGTCTTTATTCCTTATCTATTACTTTTATCTCCTAATAATTGTGTATCTTTTTGTAGTAAGGAAAAGCTTTTCAGAAAATGAAGAGATGTACACATCAAGATAGAAGAAGAGAGCACGCATTCCAAGGAGGTTAAATGATTCAGGTGGATTCCATATGGTTAAATATGCTTTTATGTCTTTCTTTGTATATCTACTTTCTACCTCGTACTGTACAAACTTCTTTACTTGTAGACACCTAGAATATAGATTCCTTTCCTTATGTCTGCTCAATTTCATTTTCTTAACCTGCATCTTGATTTTTTCTATTGTTATCTTGAACTGATACTCATTCATTACTTTCTTTCTGCCATTCAGAGTTATAAGATACTTAGTGTATATATGCTTTGTGAGTGTTAGCTCAACACATCCAACACATCCACCATT
>JAOCNA010118680.1:0-10434 GCA_026546675.1 Papilio helenus | reverse complement strand
TATTTTAATAGCCATATCGATACTTTTTAGATTTTTATCATATACTATGAAATTTTAATGGTGAAACTATGTTTTATAATAAAGTTAAATCTTGATATTGCATCTATTTTATGCTTTTTGTGTTCCGGCTGCACTGCTCTTCTATTATAACTGCAGCACTTACATTACTTACAAGATATATCTACTCCTGGGAAGAAGATATTCCCAGCTCTGGATATTTGTATAATGCTGTCTCGCATGGTGTTTTATCAATCCCTCATGTTTATGGCACTGCGTATCCAGCTACTACTAACACACTTATCATCAGCAATAATAAGGATATGCCCATCAAGGTATATCCAAAAAGAGTTTTTCATGACAGATATATATATGCTATTCGCTTTAGTGATGAAGTAGTACCAAGAAAAAAAGTATTTACAAAGAAGCATTATGCACTTACTGTCTCTCTAGGAAAAAATGCACTTATCAAGCATGAGCATAACTCAAAGTTCAGCCATCTACAACAGTTTGAGCTTCGTCCATCTAAAAAATATAATGGCTACTTCCAAATTGTTTACAATGAAAAATGTGCTGTTCCTAGCAGATATCGTTATCTTTTTTTAACTGAGTGTACATCTGATGAAGAAAAAGATGGAATAATGCCACATAAACAGCTATTTCGCATTGAGAAAGATGAGGAGCAACCTACATTCTATGTAAAAAAAGGTCTATCATCAAACTACTTTGAACATACACCTACAGAAGCTAGAACCTATCCAGACCTTCTTGCAGGAGAAGCTATTCTTCTTAGCGAACGCTCATATAAGAAGTTGCAATGTAAAAGATGCTCTAATCTCTGTAAAAAACTATGTTAACATGTAATAAAAATATATATGTTATATATGTTATGTTATGTATTTTAATTTTAATAAACCCACACACAATACACTTATTAAAAAATGTTGACAAGAATAAATAAACCTAAAGAATGTTTATTAAAATTTTTTCCTATTTATAGACCCCAGGCCTACAAAAAATATAAATAGTTTATTATTTTATCTATCTATGCATTCATTATAATCAGCTACGCTACAGAACTCAAACAACTGTCGTTCATTATCAGGAGTAGGAATTCCATTATTATCATCAGTACAATCTGCTTTTATCAGATAGTCTGAGCTATCTACTGCCATGCAGTATTTCCAAATCTGTATCTTGAATGCAGTTTCTCCACGATAGTACGGCTGAGAAAGAATAACTCTATTTGCAGCTGTTGTTGTATGGTAGAGACCAACATACTTCTCGCTCAGTCCATTATATACATCAATTCTGTCAACCCCATAGTGATCATCCCATCTGTTCCATGCTCCAGCATCAACTCTCTCTCCATCTTTAACAACTGAAACTATCTGGTATGTACCAATTTCTGGAGTAAACCCAATCTGCAAAGCAAATCGCAAAACATTTCTGTCATTCCTGGGCAAAGCTTTTAACTTCTTCTTATTATTATTCTCTATCCCAATAAACTTTCTAGATCCCCTATTGTATAGATACCCTATGTTTGGTTTGTTTGTTGCAAAGTTTACTTTTTTTGGATATCTTCCATCATATACCATATTTTTTCTATAATAGTCTTCATATCCATTCATTACATCTACAAAAACACCAATGCATACAGCAACCCATAATTCTAGTCTGAACATGTGCATATACTTTACTTCTTTTCAAATAAAAAGAGATTTGATAACAATGTTTCATTTTGTGCTCAAACATCGTTATTTTTTATTCTATGGATTACTAAAACAGATGTTTTCTCTTTTTCTAGTCTATCATATATCTGTTATATATTTTATGCTATATATTTTATTTTTTAATAAATCTATGCACAACATAAGATTGTATTTTTATTCCTTTCTTCTCTTATATAAGCTACTATTATAATAATTATCTCCTCTATCTCTCTATTTTTTATGCCTGTACACCATACTTCTTTTGTAGTAATTATCATTACTGATTCTAGACCTAATATAGGCAATCCGAGCAGATAATGATGGTTTATTTCTATTTCGATATGTCTCATGCTCCATGGTATAGAAGGGGTTTTTCTCTGCTGCTTTGCTACTGTAGTATCTACTATTTACTATATCATAATAGTTATCTGTATCCTTATAATTCATCATTAACTTATTCTCATATTCATTGTAATAGCTGTTATGATTATTATAGTCATTGAAATTATAATAGTCATCGTAATAATTATTGTAATAGCCATTGTAATAGTCATTGCTATGCATTAAATTCAGGGCATCTATATTTCCTTGATCTAGCCACATAAATATGTCCTGAAATGGGTCCTGCATCTTTCCATTAGGGAGGCATCTCTCTTTTCGGTTGTACAGAAAGTCCCCTGATCTTATAAGTCTTTTTAGTATTATTAACTTCTTTTTGTCTCCTCTGAATCTATGCATTAGATTGACTAACAGATTAAATCTTTTACGCATTTCTTTTGTTCCATATAAAAATGCCATGCCTTTTCTATCATTTCTGCATGTTTCTAGATACACTTTCCCTCCATTTGCATGAACACACATAGAATAATCATCTATGGGTTTAATGTACAGGCCACCTTCTTTTCTTTTGTGAAATGTCCAGTGATAGGTACATCCCTTATCTTTATTAGGATCAATAGCTTGCAAATCATATCTACATTTTCCTAATGCATATCCGTCTCTGTTCCACAGAGTGAATGAGTTATTTCCTGTGACAGGGCTCTCTCCTTCATGTCCGTAGTATTGCATGGTAAAAGGCATATGTATACCACTTGAGCTATGGGTGGTGTAGTATCTATGTGCTCGACTATCCCAGTTTAAATAACAATCATTTTTGTAGTAGTTCCAGATATTTATATTATGTGCTTGGTCCGTTGGGCCTACTGCAAAAAGATATGCGATAAGCCGATTAACCCATGCCATTGCTTGATCACCTGTTTCTGCATCATAAAAACATATAACAAAAAGATAAAACTGTTTTGGCCCAAACCAACCACTTATCCTACTGAACAAACATATTTATTACCACATTTTATAATACGTTTCTGTTTTTGTCCTTATCTTTTCTAATACATATTAATTTATGAAATTATCATAATTTGTAATATTTTCATTTAGTAATCAAATATTCCAGGATTTTGATTTTTGGTGCCTGATCCTATCTGTATACTCCTGCTGGGGTTGCTGTTGGTAGAGCACCTACATATGGTGGAGGTGTAGTCCCTGGATAGGAGCCAGGAGTATTAGGGAAAAGATTACCTATAAAACATCTACCACCACTACATGAATAATCATCTCTTTCAGGATAACCATCTCTTCTGGGATAATTGGGATTATTTAAGTAAGAAGAAGGAGCAGGTCTTTGTGTTTGTGATGGGAAAGAAGAACTGGGAGGAGGAGCAAAAGGAATAGAAGAAATAGAAGGATTACCTTGATAGAATGGAGAACCTGTAGAAGTAAATGGATTAGTGCTTGGTTGAAAAGAAGGTCTATCACTTTCACGGGGAAAAGATCCACTGCCAGGATAAGAAGAAATTATAGGATAGAAAGAACCTGCTGGATAAGAAGAAGGATTTGTAGGATAAAAAGATGGAAGTTGTCCAGGCATAATATTGTTATAATCAGGTCTTTTTCTCCCATTTAAAATACTTTGCTCAATATGCATTACACTTGATACAATTGTATTTAGAACATTTTTTATCATTGACATATCATTTTGTCCTGCACAACTTTCAGCTGGATAACTTCCAGCTGGATAATTATAATTGCCTGCATTTATAGGATGTTGATAAATGTTTTGGCTATTAAATCCAATTGTAGTTATATGTTTTGGCTCTATCTTTTTTATCTCAGCTAATTTAAAGTGGTGCATTGGGTTATTTATATCACATGGCTCTAATCCTAATTTTGTATCATTATGGCTTCGCTTGTTCTTATGTTCGTCAGAGATGGTAACCTTTAGAAATGAAACACATTGATTTCTATATTTTAACGGCTGCATCATTACGGTTTTTCTCTCCTGATTATAGATAAAGTGCCATATTGGGAGCCCTCGCTGATTAGTTTGTTTTATTGGGTTTGTAAGCATAAGTTTTTTATCTTTATCAATAGTTAAAAATCTATTTTTTGACGTTCTTATTGTATATTTCTGTCCGCCTCTGTTAATATTATCCTGGTTCTCTTCTTGATTGTTTTTTTGGTTATTATAATACTCGTTTATCTCTTCTATAATAAAAGCCATGTCCTCCAGATCTACCACAGACATATTCTCCATTTCGTATGGGAATTTCGATGAGAGCTCAATTTTTGCAGTAAGAGGAGAGATAAAAACATGTGGGCTATTCGATACATAAGGTGCAATTGTTCCAATAAAGATATTTTTCGATGAACTGGTACTTCTTACTACATTAAGAAGAAGCGCAAGCAAAAGAGCACTTTTCATGCAGCACAAAAATTGTTTTGTGTTATACCTCTCCTAATACATGTTTCAGATGCTTTGCCGCATCTTTGCCCAACAATAACATTACAATTTATCATTTACTGTAGAAACCATCTTATCATTTACTGTAGAAACTAATATAATGTCATGCATGAGTTTATTAAAAATAAAACATATAATAATATATAACAATATATAACCCATTAATACTTACAACTCTTTGATACCAACTCACTTAATACTTACCCTAATAATGATGTGAACCATGATAAACTGTACTATACACTGGATGATAAATAGATTTTCTTCTGTGACTACTTCCCCCCTGATATTCAATATTTGGATATCTATCTATATCTGTGTAATACTCTTCATAATATACAGGTCTTTTTCTATGTCTTTTCTCATTTATATAGTATTCTTCATCTATATATCTTTTGCTGCTTCTTCTCTTTTTCCTATGTGGATAATAATAATCTTCATCAGATCCTCCAAATGAATAATCCTTTCTTTTTTTGTGATACTTATTTTTTCTTCTCTTTTTCATATAAAGAGAGTTTACTTCATTATCTTTGCAAATTTTTGATATGCTTTTTATGATTCCTTTAATTTTTTTCATATTTTGCTTGAATGCTAAAAGATCCATTGCTTCATTAGATATCATATTTGGATTTGGATAAACTGTACTACTTCCTGTAGTAGGATATGTAATTGCATTATTCATCCCTGGATACCCATTTGTATTTGTATTATTATTCCCCCAACCTGAATTATTCCCCCAACCTGAATTATTCCCCCAGCCTGAATTATTTCCTGAGCCAGGAAAATTAATTCCTGCCGTATTGTTTATACATTGTTTTATGCACATTGTATTATTTATGTTTTCCATTGGTATATTTGGATATGCTCCTGGAAAATTACCGTTATTAATACTATTTCCTGCAATACTTGAGCACCAGGGATAAGTAGATGCAGCTGATGTATTTGATATGTTCATTCCAGATATCCCCCATCCTGCATTTGGGTTTGCTCCTAAATGGTTTGCTCCTATAGGTATTCCCAGGCGTGCTGCACACTGCTGCACACATATATTCATTTGTGTGTTCATTTGTCCTTGTCCATTCCACTGTGGAGTATTCCATGGACACCCCCAGGGAGATGAGCAATACGGATTCTTTCCATACCCATCCCATTTTCCATTAGTAATTCCTGTACTATGATGATGATTAATGTTAGTACTTACACTGGTGCCAGCCAATCCATTCATCATCCATGCAGGTAATCGACTTGCTGGATCTAATCCACTTAAACTATATTCAATTTCTTCTTCTGGTGTAAGATACATGCTCTTGTATGGATCATCTTTTATCTCCATTATATCAAATCTTTCTTCAAGGTTTTTATGATCGCAGGATTGGAGTGTAATTATCCCCATTGAATTTTCTCTTACCATACACCACTCACTATCTGCATCTCTTATTTTAAACCCAGTTGTTGATGCATGAATCTTCCAGTCTTTTATGTATCCCTTATCTTCACCTTTTATCTCACAGGGAACTACTCTGTATGAGTTTTTATTTATGCACAGAATTTTCTGTCTAGGATTATCTGTTGAAGCTTTTCCATTTTTTGGCTTAATCAGGAGCTTATATTCGTTTATTACATATGTTTTATGTAGAACAAGAACTGTATGTATATTTTCTTTGTTGTACTTGATTGACCCTAAGTTAAGAACATATACACTCTCTGTTTGGTGATCATATGCCAGCCGATGCATGGGCTGTATGGTGTTATAAATGGTCACCTCTTTTTCATGCATATTCTTGAGGTAGTTTCCTTGCGGATATCTCTGGCTTGCAGTAGTGGCAATGCCCAAAAGCTTTAGAAACCCTGCCCATGACATGAGCATTTACTAGAGGTTCCTATTTATGTGTATACATTGTTTTGATTCTCCAAAACATGCATTTACTAGGTTGGTTAGTTGTGAGTAAGTAGGATCAGATAGTAGAAACGTATGTCCTACTGTCTATCTAATGAGTTGGTGTGTATTGTTTCTAATACTAACTTTTTCAAATAAAAATGTAGTATCTTTGAAGATAATCTATGGATTCATAGATAAGGTAGGATTCAAGCAATGATAAATATCTAGAGATACTTTTATTTTTATTGTTATTTAATGTCTGTCTTATATTGAGCCTAAGTATGATTGTTATAAAGCCTTTTTCTTATTTCTTATTCATTTATATTTTATCTCTGTCTGTTTGTTTTTATGCAGGGATAAATAAAATCAATTGTCTAAAAATCTTTTCTGAATAAAAAATAAAGTGAGGAACTTTAATATCTCATAAAAATTAAATGTATGTAGTATTTTTATTTTTATATACAGATAAAAAACTATGCTACAACTGTCTATTCACCCAGCAAAATATTAAAACATCCAAATAAAACATATTTACATAACCATCCAAATAAGCTTAATAACTATTTATTTCTACTTGATCATTTTAGTAGCTAAAATAGAGGATGAGGGTGCGCAGCAGATATCATTTGCTTTTTGACCTGTTATAAAACCATTCATAAATATACTACTTATCTTGCTATAGCAATCATTGGGCCATATTGAGTTTACTCCTGTTCCAACATTAATACCTCTATCTGGAAGAGTAATTGTGCTGCATAGCATTGCATTTCCTGTACCTATTCCACTTGTAGAGCTTCCTACTCCACCAATTCCTCCAATGCTTATTGATGTTCCATTTCCTGCAATTCCTCCAATTCCTTGCCAGGTACTTGTATCAAGACCTGTTATGCATGGATTTATATTAAGACCTGAAATAGAAGTGTTACCTAATAGATTGCCGCTGTTTAAATGGCATGTCATTCCTATGCTTGAACTATCTGCTATTGTTCCAAGACCACCAGTACCTAATGATCCTGTTAGACCACCTGTTATTCCACTGCCTAATCCATTGATACCTCCAATACTTCCTGCAATAATATCATTGATTGGCGAACATATTGTTGCTATACTTCCTGGACCACATAAAGGAGATACCATTGCTTTTACTACTCTTGCTATTACTGCTATTATAACTAAGTATGTAATTCTTGTATTAAATTGCATATTTTCTATGTCTTCTCTGCTTATATACCTTTTCTTTGCAACTCCGTTTTACTTGCTTTTATTTCGAAGATTCCTTATTTCTTTATTTCTCTATTTCTATTTCTTATTTCTTTCATTATAATGTTTCTGTATTTTTTATATAACTTGGTAGGTTCTATTTTATATACTGTATTTTATATATTATGCTATGTATTTTAAATGAATTACAAAATTAAACTGAATTACATAAATAATCAAATCATCATATATTATATTATTGGAATATCTAATGGAATATCTAATTTTTTTTCAGTCAAACTTCTCTTTTTATTATTTATTTTTATTTCGCCCTAGCATATGACTCAGAAGACAAAGAAGGTGGGAATAACCGGAAAATATGGACCAAGATATGGAGTATCCTTACGTAGAAGAATAAAGAAAATAGAAGAAAACCAGCATGCTAAGTATGTTTGCTCTTTCTGTGGCAAGCACTCAGTTAAAAGAAAGGTAGTTGGTATCTGGAAGTGTAGAGGATGCAAAATAACAGTTGCAGGAGGTGCATACACAGTAGTAACTGTTGCAGGTGAGTCTGCCCGTACACAAAACCTAAGACTAAAGGAGCTCTCACATGATAAATAAATGCATAAGAAACGAAACAAAATAAACCGAAATAAACCGAAATAAAATTACATACAAATACTGTCTATGTATTATTTAGATTTTTCTTTAGTATTTTCTAACTTTTTTTAGATAATCAGTTGTGTTTGTCTGTGATAAAGTAATAATTCTTTCAATGAGTGCATCAGATATTTTTCTGTTAACAACAGAGTCTCCTTTATAGTCTTTGTGGGTTGCAACAAACCTCCTCATCCATCCAGCCACGCTCATTTTCTCTCCTGAAACTCTTTCCCGAATGAATCTGAGATATGGCTCTACAATATATTTTTCTTTATCAAAATATTCATTGACATAATTCTCCACTGCTGTAAGTATCCCACAGTATTTATCTTTTCCAAGGAATATTTCTTTGATTGTTCCCTTCCTTATTACTGCCTGGCCACTCTCAAATATGTTTTCTCTATACCAAAATAGCTTTTCTTCTTCTGCTCTAAGATATTCCTCTACTCCTTCTCTTTCAGGTGGTAAATCAACCTCTGAAAAATTTGCATCTACTTTTGATATTGGAATATAAAATGAAACAGGATATGAAAGTACCATCCGAGAGAAAAGAACAGTAAAAATAGAGTATGCTGTATTCTCAAAAGAGGTAGGTTGTATCTCCATTGGTCTTACCTCTATCAGCCACGATGCCTCTCTCTCTTTATTTGGATCTTTTGGTGGTTTAAGCCGCATACTTCTCCAATTGCTGCTCTGTATGTTCTCAAAATCTTCTTGCGGAGTTGTATTTGAGTAGCACAGAACAGGATCTCGTGTATAAATAGAGGCTATATGCTGGGAAAGTGCATAATCAACTCCTCCCTCCTTAAGCTGTTTCTGTGCATCTGTATCTATTGCAGGATCTATATCATTATAGAACATATAATCTTCATCTGTCATTTCAGAAAGATATAAATCTATTGATGAATATCTGCTTTTTTTAATACGATTTTCTTCTTCCTCTCTTCTGCAGTCTACAGATGCACTTATAATGCTCCATCTTGTTGATGTACTTGTTAGGCACCCAGAGACAATTGGAGTAGCCATTGTAAGATAAAGAAGAAGAGGACATATAGAACCTAACGTATCATATAAAAATCTTGCTTCTTTTAGAGACTCTGTCTGCATTGTTACCTGTAGACAGCAGCAGCCCATGCCTTGTCCCATACTATCTATTACAACAGGATCACATCCAGGTATCCATTTCTCATTTATCCTTCCTATTTTGGCTGGATCAATTGACAAATATAACGGTCTTTCTCTTCTCTCTCTTATATTATAAGAAAAGTTATAGAAACGTCTATGCGGTGTAATTGCAAAGTCTGGAAAGTGTTTGCTTCTAGTTATACGAAAAGATGGAAGATCTGCTGATGCAAATGGCTGCTCCTCTAGAAAAGAAGGTGGACCTGATGGAGATATACATTCCTTTGAAAATTCCTCATTCCATTTCCTGCACCATTCCTCTTCTGAGTATTTTCCTGTACTAAATGCCTGAGGAGTACCTAAAAGAGGAAAGCATGGAATAAGTAAAATATGTGTATTACTTCCATATTCTTTGCATAAATACTTTTCTATTTCTTTTCTTCTATTCTCTATTCCTATTTCTACTTTGCTAAACTGTTTAATATTAGAGGCATATGGGGTTCTGGGGGTAGTTTCAACCATATATCCACTATATTCTACATTTAACACATATTCATCTGAATTACTGAGGGCTTTAATTACTTTTTCTGCTTTTGGTAGAAGAATCCAGCCTGTTGATCCTTTTATAATGATTTTTTGTTCTATTTCTTCTCCCCACATAAATGTCTTTGATATAGAATGTTGGTCTGCGTTACGGTATACCTGTATAAAATACTCTAAACCTCTTTTTTTTAGAGCTTTTGTCTGTTTTTGCGTATCTGCCCAGGAGAGTGTCTCACTCTCTTTCAGGAGACCCATACACAAAGAAAAAATTGATTTATTTACTTATTTACGTAGACTCTCTAGAAAGTCTTTTTTGTCCCAGGATTCTGCTGCATGCATACGTACTTTCATGGCAAGCAGCCACTTAATATAGTCGCTTGTATTAGAGATTGTATATCTATAATCTCTGTTATATAAATCAAGAAGAGAAAATGATAATACTTTTGTTATTTCTTTTTCAAAGCTGCCTGTGTTTGTATTCTTTAAAATGATTTCGTATGTACCAGATGAAGCTTTTGTGA
>JAOCNA010117860.1:0-10446 GCA_026546675.1 Papilio helenus | reverse complement strand
TGTTGCACAAATCTAATAGAAATTTTATCATTTATTTGGGTTTTACAGTGTTAGTTATGTGAACAAATAATTGCTTGCAATTTAGACGTACTAAAATAGGCCAACCGTTGTAAAAACAAGGGAAAACCGCACCGGAAAGATATTTCACTCTGAAGAGCCCATTATAATGTTCTTTGCAAAAAGTAGGTAAGCAGTCCCATCTTTGGGAATTGGGATATGAACTATTCCAGGATAAAGAAAAAATGAGGGCCAAGTTCATCCAGGGAGACTTTTTGCAGATGGATGATGGTGCATTGAAAGGCATAAAGGAGAAAGTAGATGTTTTTATTGCGGCACAATTCTTGCACCTCTCCAGTTGGGAAGGTCAAGTAATGGCCACAAAAAAAATTGTGGGGTTATCCAAACCTGGGACCGTGTTGGTAGGATACCAACAGGGAAGGCAACGTGCGAGGAAGTATAGACGGCCTTGGGGAATGATGCTCCATCATAGCCTGGAGTCGTACAAAAGATTATGGGAGATTGTACAGAGGCAAACCAGCACCAGATGGGCCGTGAAACAAGTGGAATTGCAGGAGGGCCGTGAAACAAGTGGAATTGCAGGAGTGGGGGGTGGAAGATGAGGATTTAACGTGGATGCCTGAGGATCGAAGCGGAATAAATTTTGTCATTACTCGAGTATCATGAGTTTATGACAATCCTTGAAAGAATAAGCCTTCTAGCTATCTACTGCATGAATCTGTCAATCAGTTCCCGCAGCAACAGAATACAATTGTCTTTCTTGTCCAGGAACGGCGCACAATGACTGCAATCCATCTCCTTGGTGATCCATGACTGCTGAGTGGCGCCGATCATTGCGTACTGAGCCTCCTTGGGAATAGCCGAGTCTTTTGTAGTCACAATGAATGCCAGTTTTCCGAGGTATTCAACATCCGCCCAGGCAGGATGGGGTTGCACAGAGTTAAATGCTAAAGTGGAGTGAGGTTTGATCTGATCTAGGAGTTTTCCAATCGGCTCCTCGTCAACATCAGCCGCAAAATTGGCGAAAGGATCTTTGGGGACGTTCAGCTCGGGAAGTGGCTGCATTGTCGGCTTTGGATTGGCATTCTTAATATGCATCTCATACCTTATCCAGTAAAATCCATGACGGCAGATTACCACCCTGTAATCCTGAGCAACTCATGCCTTCCGAAACCACAAAGGCCGCAATGAACACCAATCCGATTATTCCTCCTGACTTCCCCTCTTTCACGCGCTGCAACTTAGCCAAACCAGTCGCTGCAGCTGCTCCGGACATTCCGGCGTAGGAGTGCATAACAAGTACTATATCTTTGCCCTCACCTTCAACAAGAGGTCGGATACTGCTAGTCAAGGCCTCTGTGTCTGCCTCACAGGTGACGTTGAAAGGACTGGATGGGTCAAGGGAGGGGTACTTGCATAGTGAGTAGAGTAGCCAGCTAAATTGATGGCCCTAAGAAAAGGCTCATAAAAAGGGTGCGTGAGCCACGCACCGGGAATCAGCACAATGACGGGGTTCATTTTTGCTCCTCATAAAGTAATTGAGTAGGAGTAATGAGGGATGAGATGTGGGAAGAAGGAAGGCTTAATATAGACACCCACAGGAGGGGTCATTCAGGTCATTCACTAGACCTACTTAGTGTGACAGCGGCTTGAAGTTTAATTTCAAGATGAGTCCGATAGTGTAAGGATTTGTAATCTTTTCTTACCTTCTTATAACCATGGAATAGCGCTTTCCAATGCTACTGTACATAGTTCTCAATGTTCTAATATTTTTCCGAATATGGATCTCTCACCCCCGCCTGGTATTCATCTATCTGAAACTAAACGTCCAGATTTATATGCTGCTTACTCTGTCTCTTATGGACTGGCCCTAATTGCAGTCACACTGCGTTTACTGGCTAGAACAGTCTTGTCAAGAGCTGGACTATGGTTGGATGACTATCTGATTTTTATTGCAATGGTAAGTTCTTATCCAACTTAATATGAAGAGAAAGACTAATGGTGTAGCTCATGGCAACGGGCAAATTCATTGATATGATCATTTGGGTCCAACGAGGAGTAGGGACTCACATTTATCTCCATGGACTGCCGGGAATTGCCCACTTCTTCGTGAATCTTTTCGTCTGCGAGATACTATATACCCTCTCCATATGCTTTACTAAGTACTCTATTCTGATGTTCTACTGGCGCATTTTTGGAACAACCAACATTCGAATTCCAATCTATGTGATTGGCGCGGTAGTGACCGCCTGGGGACTAGGTGTTGTATGTCAACATCATTGCATGAGCTGGACAAAGTGAAGCTAACATAGTAGGTATTTACAACCATTTTTCAATGTGTTCCTGGTCAAGGCTTCTGGGACAAGTCCATCAATGCTCATTGTGGCGTCAACGTAAACAGCTTCTTCACCGGCAATGCTGTCCCAAACGTCATCACTGACTGGGCACTGTTGATTCTCCCTCTTCCGTATATCTGGCGGCTACACCGAAGCACTGTTCAAAAAGTGGCACTATGTAGTGTGTTTGTGTTGGGTGGATTGTATGCACTCATCAATGTCACCATATATATATGCTGATCACTGACTGATTAAGTACCTGTGTTATATCAATCGTCCGATTAATCGTCATGTTGAACGCATATAAAGTCCCCTCTGTCGATTTCACTTGGGTCTTTGTCGGCCCCTCAACCTGGACAGCAGTGGAGACAAATATCGGTGTGGTCTCAGGTGGGTGACTGATCTTGACCTGCAACTGTTTTCTCTGACTGTGTTTAGCATGTCTGCCATCCCTCCGCGCACTCATGGGCCTCGCCAAACAAAAATCCGACAGTCAAGAAAACTGTTTTAAAAACTCAAAAAGTTATAGCATGCCCTGGTCGAAACGAAGCCAGCCTCAGTATCTTGATAAGTCCGAGCTGCAACCAACAGGAATTGGTGTAACCACAACTATAGAAGCGACTGAGAACCGGCGATGATCCGAGCAATGATTAGAAGGAACATCATTCGGTCTTCTCCGTTACGTAGGTCTAATAGGGATGGATAAGCAACAGCTGAGCATTGAGCAAGAAATGTTCAACAGCTGGATAGATCAACCAATAATACTGCACCAAAGGCGGCAACCAATGAAGAGCTTGCTTCTTGTTTATTCAGCTCATTTGGTAAATAAAACGAAAACTCAGCATATCCAAATCCATAAAGTACACTTATTCAAGGCCTGGACAGTGTTTAAGCCCCAGATTCCCTGGGAGTCCGCTTTCAGCATGACTGTGAATTTGATTGAGTCTAGATGTGGACAGGAAAATTTCATACCCGCGAATTCTAAATCATTCCACAGATTCACTGTACGATTTTCTTTTTCCTCAATCAACCATCTGATGATCTGGATGATGATAACAATACGACAGCACCACATTAGAAAGCCACGAAATGAGTAAGCTGACATTCAGCCCAACCATGGCGAATTGTAACACATCATGGATTCAACCAATTGTGTCACTTTCTCTTCGAAGGAATCAATGCCGACGACGCTAAATCCGAGTTGCAGAGACTGCTGCAAAATGGACCAAGACCCCAACAGTGAAGGGAATAGTATTAATCGGATAAGCCCGCGTCAGGTGACTGAATCGAATGGCCAATTATACAATGGGTTGGACAGAGTATTTGGAATTGAGCGTTCTCAAAAGACCTATTGACTAGGATTCACCATGCAAGTCGTGAGCGAGGTCAACAGCCGCCCCTTCCGGCCGTCTTTATCATACATGACCCACCTGCGGCCGCTGATCGCAACGACGCTTATTATGGGAAAAAACAGGGGAATCAACGGCACGGCTGGCATTAAAACAAAGTTCGACGGACCGTCCCGGGAATCCGGTACCGAATCCATGGTGTATCTGCGGCACACCAATGGACATTGGGCGTGGCTGAATGGGCCCAATGGATCAATCAGGGCGTGGGGCGATGTGGACGGCACATCCAGTGGGGGTCCGACCAAGTGTCCTATCAATCACAGCAGGACCCAATTGCTTTAATGAGCTGGCTGCACATGCTTCAAAAAGCAGCTGAAATCTGCCTTCTTAAGACAAAGAATTATCAATATCCATTCATACCTTCATCTTTTCACCTTCTCTTTTGCATGCAGAGCACTCATGACTTTGTTACTGCCAAGGCAGTGTATTTAAATCAACCACACTGCTTACTATCCTTTCCTTTCCACTGATTTACAGTCAATATGGGAGGGCCTGATCCTGGCAGACCGGAGCGTACATCGTTCAACAAGAGGAATAGAACGATGTTTCGCAAAGCACATGAGCTGGCAGCTCTCTGTGGAGCCAATGTTTACGTCTTTATTGATCATCCACGCGCTAGGACTGTCTATAATTCAATGGAAAACGCGCACTGGCCTCCACCTGATAAATCTCTGGTAGCTTTTCGGACTGCTAGAACATCTTGGCTTCTGGCTGATAAGACGCAGGTAGACATGTACCCTGACCTCCAACGGCTACGCACCTATACCATGGACCAGTCGTGTCTAAACTCTCCTCCTGCAACTGGTCCTCGCCGCAGGTCACCTAATCAGCATACAGCTTGCGAAGTTCAAATGCAAGAAGCCGGCTTGGATCGCAGCCAAGGGGTCACCCAAACTAAATTGTTCCGAAAGGCGGGGAGGCCACGTAAACCCCAACAACAAAGACAGCGTATCAATACAAAATTAAAGACCATGACCTTGCCACGTCCTCCCACTAGGCCGTACCGCCAGCAAGATTCTGAGTCTGGATATTCTGCTATCAGCCACTCATTGGACATATCTCAGCAAAGTCAAACATATCTTCCTCCATCACAAGACTCATCTGAAAAGAACACGCAAAGCGATAGTAGCACAGAGGGAATATTCGAGCCTGATTATCCCAGGATTCCTGTTACAAAACTACTAAACTAATAGTTTTGCACTATCGACGGCAGTCCAAGTTTATGGCAATCAAACATTAAAAATTAAAGACTGATATGAGTGATGCGGATGATCGGGTGATGGATTGGGTTTTCTATAATGAGTACAAGAATCACTATCGGGCACTATACAGTGTATGTTAGAGTCGAGTGAATTGAAATGATTTTTTTGGGTTGTTTATAGGAGTATCCAGTGTAAACAGGTTTTGAGGTGTTCTGTGTCGAAGCTCACGTTAGGAAAGCTCATGCGATTAGTTTATCTCGGATCACCCAATGTCTGCGCTTTGGATAGTGGTCTTCCACAGAGAACTAATTGTCAACAACTTGACGATACACACAGTGCTCCACTCTGAAGTTTCCGCCAGTTCTTGTTATTTCCCGGATGATGTTCCCCGCACGCTTGGAGAAGGAACGGCCTAAACCTTCGGCCTTAACGGCACAGGAGATAAACAGCCCCGTAGAAAATACTTATGGAATTCCAAATATCTCTGAGGTTTCTTGCAGTTCCATCCTCTGCTTTTATCTTTGAACTGTTCAGTGTTGAGCGCAAGGCCATAGTACGTAGGTACTTTGGCCAGTCAAGAACATCACTGGACGGTGATATGGTAGCTCCACATAATATAAGACAGTTCAACACAAAAAACGGTGTGGGGCTGTGATCTGCCAAGAGAAAAAATGTTAACAACGAAATGGAATGTTGAGCAGTGATTAGCCAATCATTCTCCCAAGTGGGGTGCAACCCAGAAAAAAAAGGACAACCACCCCCGAAGGAAGATGCAGGCCACTTCTTGTTCAGAAAGTGGGGGCACAAAGAATTGAGCACCCAGCAGACCGGATAATAATAAAAGTTGATGGCCATGCAGGTGTTCAACTGTCTACTGCCCAGTCAGTAATTTTGAGCAGTGTGACAATATAGGATTTCAATTATGAAAAAAAAAAAGTGCGGGCCCTCCATGAGCGACACTGAAGAATTGACTATAAGCTCATGTGGAATTCCAAACCCCTTAATTCAAGGATTCACTTCTACATTCGTGTCTTCTTTTCCTTCCTTTCAAGATCTGAGACTTGGTGTCACGACCTAGTCACGTGAAGGGTTGACAAGGATATATGCCATGTCAACGCTGGCGGCGTTTCCTCTTCTTCTTCTCTCCTCATGTTGATTATTCTCGTCGTTAGCTACCTAGACTGTAAATGAGAATAATACCCATTGTTGTTTTCAACTACAGCTCTGGCAGAGCTGTGACAAAAGGAGTAGTCATAGGGGTGATACTGCTTTTGCATCTGAGTGAACAAGTCTTTTTTTTCTTTTTCTTTCTTTCTTTCTTTTTCTTTCTTTTTCATTTTTTTTTTTTTTTGCCACTATTGATATTTGACTACTTGAACTCTGGTGTCCTGTCTCTTTGCGCCGATTTTCTCCTAGATTGTTTTTATATTACCACTCCTCCTTTGCCTGGTAATTGGCTGCCAGCTCTACTATATCTATAGTGGCAAACTATACCATGTTTCCGTCTCATCTATCCCAACTTGCTGTTACCGATTAAATTACATTTTATCCTGTTTAGCCTCCTTTATTTTCTGACTTCAATTGTCTTCCTCCTGTCTCATTACCTCTTGCTTGACTCTACTCTTTCCGTCTGTCCAAGCGCCCATCACGCTTAACACCCATGCCTCTACACCAGGTGCAAAGCAGCAGCCACAACAACAGAACCTAGAAGATCCCTGTAGCTGCACAGCACCACTGGAGCACTCCATAGCGGACAATTCTGCCAGCTCCTCCCAAGTGACATGGCAAACAGACTTGCCTCTAACAGCCTGCCGTCAGCCTCTACAACCATTAATGGAACAGCTATGGCGGAAAGTACAATGGGCTCTCATCATATCTGTACAGCAAGCTCACCAGCTATTTTATCTTCACTTTCAACCGACGATTGTGCGCTAGCGAACTCAAACTATATTGCACCTCCTATTAAGGTTGTTCGGCCTGCTAAATCTGTCAGTCAGACTAAACATATGGAGGTCCCTATGTTTGTAGGTAACGAAAAAAGGGACTTGGCAAAATTTGCGGCTCAGGTATGATCCAGCTCACTTGCATTTGAATTGGAATGAAGGCTGACTATATTGGAGAAACAGATCAACTGTCTGTTCTGGTTCGAGACCACAGCAAAGCTGAAAGCAATTGAGAATAATCAGGATTCTACTCACATACTCACTTCCAGAGCCAGTCCCACATTGGGCTTTCAGAACTGGGTAGCGATGTTGTTGTCAAAGACACAAGTGAGCTACAACGTCATTCTGTTGGGTCTCATGTTCATATACCGGTTGAAGAAGCTCAACTGTGCAGTCAAAGGGAAGAGTGGCAGTGAATTCCGAGTATTGACTATTGCCTTGATACTTGGGAGTAAAAGTGAGCCGTAGCCATGTGTACGACTATACACAGTACTGTAGACTAACTTGGTTTTTAGTTCTGGATGACAATACCTGCACCAACAAGACATGGGCCAAAGTCTCTGGGATATCACTGAAGGAGATTCATATTATGGAAGTTGAATTTCTCGGCAACATTCAGTACAACCTTTTTGCTTCGGAGGATGAGTGGATCAAGTGGCATGCTAAGCTGAAGCGTTTCTCTGCTTTCTACCATGAAGCACTTCTGGTCCCTAGGGTCAATGAGCAGCTTGTCTCCAACAATCCTACCTTTCATATATCGACCAGGTTAGGACCAAAACTTCCGTCACCGCCCTTATATCCTGCATACAAGTTGCCTATTTTTCCGAACTGGAGCCTGCCTGTTGGTGGTGCCACATACACACCAGTGCTTCCCCAACTAGGGAACAAAATGCCACTGCTCCTGAACACCCGAAAGCGCAGCTGTGGTGAACCACCAATGGAGCATCCGGTCAAAAAGAGCCGCAATATTTATCCCTCATATTACCGCCCTTTCACCGTCATCCGCTCTACCCAGTATCCCAATGCTTCTTCTGGCGTTGACACCGACGCCTGCTGCACCCACATGCATGCATCGCAAACACAGTGTCCATTGCCGCATCCCAACCATTAATTTTCCAACAGCAACCTGAACCCCATAATTCCTACTTTTTTTATCAGCTCCGTCCAATTTCTGCTTTGGTGATTTCTTCAGTTTACTGCATACATCATCTCTCATCTATCATTTAGGGTAGAGCAATAACACCCTATCATCCTACTCTATACATAACAGTAACCTATCCAATACCAGAATCTGGAGCTGTGCAGCTATGTAAAGAGAAATGAACGATGTATCCTGGAAATAGGCCTAGAAAAAATTTTTCAAATGTTCTTCCCCAGAGTAGGTTAACTATTGCAGTATGTACAGATGAAATTACATTTTGCATTTTTGTCAATGGTAACAAGTCAACTGCTTAAGACACCACAATTAGAGAATCAGTTGTCTGTTCCTTGGTACTACCAGTGAATGCAAGACAGAAAGAGACATTGTCCTTTTCCAGAAATGACGAAGAGCCGTTTCATGTATAATTCAGGTTATGTAACTATCCATGTCCTCCTAATGGAAATGGAATCTCACAAAGTGGTGAATAGGAGTGATAAATCTGGAAGGCTTCACTCAGCCAAATAACATAGCTAGTATTTTGATCCCATTAGTATGCCAACTGTAATGCGGCTTCGACCGGCATACTAGGATCTATAGAAGGTGGTCCGCCAAAATGATCATTGGAGGAAATGCCACGATGCAAAATCTTACTTGTCAGTCCAACTTGGTGACCTTACTCATGAGCTTTTGTACTTTACCATGTTTTCCCCGTGCCTTTTGTGGTCTTTGTAGATTGCAACACTAGATATCTAGGCTACCGTCAGATTAATTGTCACAGGAAAGGTGACGGATATGCATGCAGTGGTTGCCAAGGCCCATATAGCCCAAATAAAACCTATCAATTCAGCCATAAGCTTCTCTGGCTCTACAACAGCTGAGCGCTGAGATTGAGATAGAGTTGGTTCGTATGTAAGTGAGGTATGGGTTTATCGTTTATATAACTAATATGTGAAGCCCAGAAAGAAATTTTCAACTAATTCATATTCCCACACATACTAATTGTTAGAGACAGGATTTCGATTGCTTGCATATGAGAATGGGCTCTTTGGGCAACGGTCCACTGTCTGTTTTCCTACTTGGTATTGTTCCATTCTTATTTTTTTTTATGGTGTTGTAAGTTCTCAACAAATCAATGCAAGATGCTAGAGCACTTCTTATGGTACTGCCATTTAAAATGTTTCCAAGGTCGAAAATAAGCCACCAAACTAAAATGCTGGCTGTCACTTCCCTTCTGGCCCCACGGATGCAGTGGCACATCCTTCTCATCCACAAGCCTGCGCCACCTGCAAAAGGAGCTTCTAGCACTTCTGAGCTCATTAACTCAAAAAATGAAATTGGATCTTTCCTGCGGGGAGTTTGAATAACCTAGAACCAGCGCGAGCCGCAGGTATTTACCTACCAACTTAAAACAAGTTAAAAAGTGAAGATTTTGGTGGGAGGCCAGGAGATAACCACCTGTAAAATAGATACCAACTGCTTCTGTAAAGAAAAAGCTACAAAAGCTGATTTTGAGTTTGGGTGTCAGGAGCAATTGCTCGTAATATAGCAGACTATTTGGCAGAAAAAATTTGTGGCTTATGGGAATTCACATTGAAATACCAGTACAAATCCTCCCATATCACAAATCCGCGATTCTACATAACAAAAAAAAAAAAAAAAAAAAAACTTAACCATGTGGCTCTAGATCGCCCTCTTTCAAGGGTTGATGGCCCCTGTAAAAAGTTGCTGGACTGTTTTCATTGAGTTTGATCTTGTGGAAAAATGGCATAAATCTGAATGGCATAAACAATCACAATGTACCCTGCCTACTTTTTCTATTTTGTGTTGCGGTCTTTAATCATCTAATCACTACTTTTTGAACCTTGACATTGTCTAACATCACTCTTTATGACCCCCCCCTCCTCCTTCAATGCATTTGGTGATAGGGAATCAGACTTTGCCTGCCCTAATATTTTCGCCCCTGCAGTTCGTCGAATTACTATTGTATTGACTGTGACGAAGCAATGCTTATATTAACTTCCAGTGTCAAGTGCCCAAGTAACTTGGAGCGAAGAATCCAAACAAACTCGCGGCAATCCAACTGAATCGTTACTTGTTAGTAATTGTCGTGGCTGATTCTATCCAGAAATTGCTCTCTACCATTGTGAGGAAACCCATTCATTCCAACTTTGACATGCCCCAAAAGAGACCCAATTGCACTGATTCTACTATGACCATGTTGCGGCGATCAAAACGGCTTGCTGCTCGAAACAGCCATGCGATGGGTGGTGAGAACATGATTCCGGAGAACAAGTATCCTATTCAAGTAAGGCCACTTATAGTGTCCAGTCACACAACTCTCACACAGTATGTTTGGGAAAGTAAGACTGACACAATACAAAATGCCAACAGGCTTCA
>JAOCNA010107866.1:0-10600 GCA_026546675.1 Papilio helenus | reverse complement strand
TCACGCTATTAAACTTAGGGTGTAAAAAAATTGGAAAAAATATTCATGTGGGAAAGGGACCATAAATTACACGCTGCCAACATTAAGGAAGCAAGGTTATTATGGTAACGGTAATTTTGACATTTGCAATGGAGAATGTAAACAATAAAATAAAGTTTTTTATAATTTCATGCGGATGAAGCCGCATGGGAACAGCTAGTTTTAAATAAAATACGTAACAGCAAATTATTTGCTTCGTTGAGTTACAACAGTATGTAATAAGTGAATAATACTTAGTTGAACTAAAAGCAATGAGAAGGTTACAGTTGTTAAGCATCTCAGACTCACGTAATGTCGCAATTTGCGTTCACAATACAACGATTCTAATTTTATAACAAAATGCTTTGTCGCCTACAGTGTGAGAATTATTTTTTTATTTCATTTATTTCAAATTGAAGTCCACAATAGTCTTGTTACGATTTTAATATTTTTTTAATGTATTAAAAATGAATTAACTATAATCAACTGTTTCTTACTACAGGTAATTCGGCAGTGAAAGCCCAATGTAATATTAGTTTTGGATTATGTCTTCTATTTTCTAATACATAAACTAATGTTAGTAAGTAAATTAATTTTACGGAAACCTAACAGTTTGACGTACACACCTTTATTTACAACTCAATTTGTGTACTCAATTCGAAAGACGAACGCGTTGCGATATTGGGATTATATTTCACAAATTGTGTTAATACAATAGAAGATAATCCGACAACTTGGCACAACAAAAGCCAGTCACGAACACTTTTGCCAGCCATTCTCAAAGTTATGACGCTCGTAACACGCTAAGAAACTACGAACAAACTATTCGTATGAAACTGCGTTCACAATCGAAACACGTATTCTGAACATTAAATATACACGAACTGTATCGCTTTACTATAATCATATTGCTTATGCCTTCATCTCATATTATTTTTATTCTCATAACCCATCTAGCAAGTTGAGAAAATAATAAAATATTTTTTTATTCAATTTCTTCTTATGAATCTCGCCAAATATATAGAAAAGAAGAAAAGGTATTTTAAATCTAGTAAAGACACTTATACTATCTTAATTTAAACAAAATATTTAGCAATACGTAGTTGATACCTCAGTAACGTAGGCTTTTAATTTAAATTTTTACTTTATCCGGGTTCTCTATATTTAGAAGTGGTCTGCCTTCATTCAGCCAGACTCGCCGAAAAAACTCATAAAGGTTTTGTAAGTATATTAAATAGCAATAAATGTCTTCTTATTTATTATTCAACTAGCTGTTGCTCGCAACTCCGCCCGCGTGAAATTAAAAAATAATGCAAAACATATCCTATGTTACTGACAGATAAATTACCTTTCTAATGGCGAAAGAATTTTTAAAATCGCCCCATTAGTTTTTGAGTTATTTCAATACATACAAAAATACAAATCTTTCCTTTTTAATATTAGTATAGATAATAAAAAGTTTAATAAATTAATCTAGTTAAAAACAAAAATTACAGAATGATTTTCAAGCTTCAAAATTCTTTAGTTATTTTTCTCTATAAGGAAAATCACAAATGTTATATTGCTACTTTTGCGATCGTCCGGCGTTACCTATAGCCCTATTGAGAGCGTCATGTTAAAGGATTTGATGTGTCGTTAGACAGCTTAATTTCCGGGATCAGCACAAAATAGTTTAATATCCGGGAAGGAAACTAAGGTGTACTTCAAGTTTACAAAGTAAAAGGTCTAAGATACTGAGAAAGATAGTCAACATAGACATTTCAGTAAACATAAATACATTGTTGCTTGCACGTGAGTAACATTAAATAACAAATAATTACAGAATCAATCATAGTTCTGTGCTAATGCATAATATGTCTTAAGGCTTAATACTGAAACGAATTCTAAACATTTCGCCGTCTAAGCGTCGCTTACAAACTGACAGACGCAACGTCAAAGTTTTTAAGTTTAAATGTTTCTAGTTAGTTAGTCCATTAGCTTCTATTTTTCGTCATCTAGATTTAATTGAAAAATGTACTTTAATCTTTCATTAAAATAAATCATCTAACATCAATGTTTCTAATCAATGCCAATGCAAGTAGGGTAGAGTTCAATATCAGAACAAAATTCATAGAGAAACCATAGAGCTTAGCGAACGTCGTCGTAATTACTGTCTTTGAGCGAGCTCGTCTCACAGCTATATTAACAAACTAATAACTTCGATATTCAACCAAGAACCAACTCGATTTAAGGAGGCCGGAAAATTTGATTACTTTATAACTCGATTAATAAAGACATTTGTATACAAAATATGTAAAGTTTTGATTTACCCATACCTTTAAACTAATCTTGCAAATAATTAAATACAAAATATACTCGTAGGATTATATAAAAAAAACAATAGCGCCATGTTGGAATGCTGGAATATCGAAATCAAAAACACATTCTTTATTTTAAATTTCGAAACACTATAGCTAAAATTCAAGTACATTTATCATCATTATCATCAACCTGCTCTTGTCTCTACGGAGGATTTTTGCAAAATAATTAAGTAAACATACGTGGTAAGTGAGTATCGGAGTGTTCGAATTACCGCGCCTTCGATTTTCCGGATTATGAGAGCATGACTTATCGACAGAGTGAGGAACGAGTATGTGTTGTATAACTGATTTCTGTTTTAGCAATTACAACCGGTAACGTTTTTAAAAGACAATTTTAGACACATATTGCGCAGAAAGAAGGAAAAGTACTTCTTATAAAAATGCCTCAATTCTGAAACTGTAATAGATACTGGTGCAGAACGAATTTTACAAAAAAAAAAATGTAATACTAGGTTTCGTTTACGACTCCGACCGCAAGGAGTTAAAATAAATTAATAATAAGTAGCCTATGTGTTCAGACTATCCTCTACATCTACGCTAAATTTCATCGAGATCCGTTCAGCAGTTTAACCTACAAACTCCCAAACGTCCATTCATATAAACTTACGCATTTATAATTTTAGTAAAATAACCAATAACATTAAGTTATAAGATGAAGTTTAATTCTAATAAATAATCAACATTATTAATGAAATTCCTTGAAATACCTACATCGTTAAAACTGTAAATGCTAACACTAACTCGCTTAACGTAGAACCATTAAAACACTTTGCCGCACTTAATAACACCTCTAACAAACTTTTCAATTCTCGAATTAATCCGTTTCAATCTGCTAAACGAACTTCGAAGTGTTCCAGACAGAAAACTTCGCTTGTGCGTAACAAAATTGGTTTTCGGATCATTTCCAACAATATGCAAATAGGTAACACCATCTCGAACCGTCTCTGCGGCATATTCCTTAATTATATCTGATTAAATTTGATTAATTTTAAGCGTTATACTGGAATTTAATTGTGAACTGTGTAGGCTTGAGTGTCAGTTAATCTTGAGACGAAAGATTAAAGCGTCGTGTTTAACTTGCGCCGACACAAAATTAACAGAGCTTTCGTTAAGTTCAACAAAGCGCTTGCTATTATCTGCTAGATTATTTAATATGAGAAACGGAATTTACTCCGTGAATACGTTATATCCTCGACTCTGTTTTCTTTTGTGGAGGAATATTTATGTATGATTGTATGATCTAAGGAAATCTTAAGGTATTATGATCTGTACTTGTATGTTTACTTTAGAAGCTTTGATCAATTATTTTCTGTCAAATTAAATCTTTTTTTTTTGTATTCTTTATCTTCTTTTTCTTTAAAAAAATACTTGGGTATTCATAATTTATAATATAGTGTGGTAAAGCTTTGTTGCCATTGATGTTATCAGACCTAAATAAACAAAGTAGTAAATGATACTTGGTTAGCAAACTAACAAACACTTACGTTCTCGTTCGCCAATCTGGCGTAATATTTCAAAACTCTCGCCCTAAGACACTACTGATCAAATTACCCTTTCATATCACATTCTCGGATGTGACTTCGCAATAGTTATTTTCTCTATTCCATTGACTAACTAGAAATCGACGGTCTATTGATAGTGTCAAATAGTTTTGAAATAGAAGGGAAGAAAAGAGCGTACTTTCCTCAAAGACCTCAACGCATCTGCGTTACTCAATTTAGGTGAATTATACTAAGATATATTTTAATGTTCTTTTCAGCTCTAAAATTCTTACGGTGAAGGAAAACATCGTGATGCAACCTACATATATCGGCTAAGAAATCCAAAGATATGTGTGAAGTCAACCAACCCGCACTTGGCCAGCCTGGTTGACTATGGCCTAGTCATCCTAACTTAGGGTAGGCTCCGAGCCCCTCGTTGGGGACGTATAGTGAGCTGGTGATGATGATATTGTAAGACACTTCTCTTCCGGTATTGCCACCAACAAAAACTGCTTTACATTATATTGTAGTATTCCATACCGTAAAATTAGACATGTGACAACCCTAGACGTTCACCACAACGTTACATGCATTAAGGTACATTATAGTGAAATATCTCGATGCTCGTGTACCGTAAAAACGTTACCGCATTTCACAGCGGCGACAATGACAGATGCTCGGCGATAGCACAAAATGAAATCATGTTTATGCGAATCGTTTTGTGTGAAAATGCAAAGGAATCCGTATCAAACACGTAAAGGGTGTAACTGCCATATTCAGGAATGTTTAATCATTTTAGAAGCCTCTAAGTACAGATACCACTTCAATAACCATTTAACGACTGTAAACTGCTGTATATCTTCCAGTGCATATACCAGTATACGGGCAGTATAGGCGGTTTATACGTTTATTTGTGGTAAAACCTTTAAAAATTAAACAGTAACGCAACGAGTAACGTAATGGTTTTGTAAGATATTGAATAACAGCAACGAATTACGTTTCAATCGTCGATTTTATTAACTATAGTTCGAGTTCTACTTATTTTTAGCATTTGCGTAAGAGTTTAAAAAAAACTATACAGTTTTTATTGCAATTATGTTATTGGATATGTATCATATATTATTTTTTTTCAGTATCTCTTTGTTGTCTCTTGTTGCAGTATTAGGAATTTATTGACTGCTATAGGCTGTAGAGTAAGTAGTCCTCATTCCTATAAATTCTGGATGTCCGTAAATAAAGTAAAAACGAATTTATTGTGACGTCACAGATGTAAATCGAACGCAGTGTCAAATGCACGAGAAATAAAGAATACGTGATCGGAATATATGATCGACTGCGCATACAACAACAATATTAAACACGTGTCCTTTGGGCTTTGAACCTGTCTCCTGTCGGCTGTCAGTGCATTTCAATGCATTTATTGCCACGCCCAAAACAAAGCCTAACTCTTTCATCTTTGAAACTAAATGCGTACATTGCCTATTTTAAACAACAAATAACTTAAAACGTTCTATAGAATTCCTATGCTACTAAAGCATGTATGCATTTTTATGTTAATCCTTAAAGTACACGAGAAACCTCGAGAATAATATCCTCCTAGATGAGAAATTGAAACCGTGCACTTACAAAATGAAAAACTGCGACGTATTCCAGCCAACGAATGTCTCAAAATGAGAACTACTATGTAATGCGTTATCCAATAATTACAGTTTCTTAAACAAAATAATCAATTCTACAAGAAAGAAACGGAATTAAAAACTCCACATTCTTTGAATAGATTAAAAATGTTATTATCAAGTAAACCAATATTCTAAGCCGTTACTTACAAGGTCTTTTTTCAGTAACTCGTCACTTTAAATTACAAAATATATTCATGTTTACTTCTTACAATATTTATTAATAAGAATTTCGAAAGTCACTTCTCTTAAATATTAATCAAACGATATTTTATCATATCAAGCGCTCATCGACATTTAAAATTATGCTTAAAATATTAAAATAAGTTAAAGTTATGCGCTATTCGGAATCTATATGGACTTACCAATATAAAATTTTAAAATCGTCTTCCAAATACTCTGATCTCAATATTCAAAAAGCTACGATTGATTTTTATTATACAAATTATTCAATTAATTATTTCACTTCCTTCGTAAACTAACATTATATCCTTACTAATATTTATGTTTATTTCAAAATACTGTGCCACTATTTTGCCTAAACGCTGCTCTTAAAAAATGAGAACGCTGTTGCTTCGATCACTACCGTTAGTTTAATTTGAACAAATCAATTTGGAAATATATATCAGGCATACTTTCAATGGACCATAAAGTTGTATGTAAAATTAGTTCCACGTTCTTACTTTCACAAAGTATTATAGAATAACGTGGTCAGGTCAAAGTTACATTTAGATAATTTCTCTCTCTCTCTCTCTTTCTTTCTATCCGTCTATCGTTTCCTTCTTCTCTCCTCCTAGCTCCCTCCCTAACTAGTAACAATTCATACGGTGGAGGGTCAACTTTCCTTAACAGTTTCTTCCACTCCGCTTCATTCTAGACTTTCTATGCTATGTCGTTTTCGATCTAAAAATCTAAAAACGTGGTCTCCAAAAAAATCTGATGTGTTCACATGTCCGTTAACAAAATAAGGTATTGTAGAACTTTATGTCATCACGCACAGATGTAGATAAAATGGCCGTCACAAAGCCGGTTTTAAGTAGAAATGTGTGGCTGTACATCCATATGGTTCTTTCATTATGTTTGTCGTGTTAATGAATAAAAAACTTTTCCTAAAAGATTAAGTCATTGGTCTGACTGGTTGAGAACCAAGTCTCTATGAATGGTAACTACGTAAAATTAAAAGAGTATTTGTAAAAGAGTCCTTGAACAGTATGAATGATAACGTTTTGACTGCCGGTGATGACATTCTTTCTACCATATCCTTTTGCGTACACAAAAACTTACATCGTAATACCGTACCAAGTAATGCTGCTATGACAAATTTTCGATCGAAATGTAGGTAGAATACAAACGTCCTTGAATGCCTCGTTTCAATGAAAGTCGATCATTTTAAAACCGAATTTCCAGTTTTAATTAATAGCAATGCGCGAATTTCGTAAAGGTGTGCATTAAGAAATGCCAGCCTCTGTCGGAGCGGAATAATGAAGGGTTTCGACTTTTCCCCGTCGTAAGTAGGACACGTTTACTCACTCTAATGATGCAAAGCGAGCAACGGACGAGGTTTATTCTATTCCCTCAGACATTGTTAGCAGCTGGTTACGTTCTAACTTAACCCTATTGTATAAATTAGCAGGATAAAATATTGTGTATTATTTTTAAACAAACAGAACTACTCACCTGTAGTAAAAATGCATAAACACTTGACTAATAGTATGTTTTGAGGTTAAACCTAATTCTTATATACTTGTTATTGTTTACAAATTAAAAGACGCAGAGAATTTAAAAATCAACTACTGCTTTTATCGAGATATTACATTCTAGGTATTTCAAAGTTACCCTCTTCTATGTAATCAAATTTCATTCTACCAAAGTTAAAACGAATTTGTAAAAAAAATACTATTTCAAGAAAATTGGCTATTGTGGCTTGTCTTACAAAATTTCGCCTTAATTAACAAGACAATACATTCATTTATTCAGGCCCATCTCCCTCGAGACATCGTAACGACCGCCTTGTAAAACAAATTTATTCTTAAGACAGAGTTTTGACGAAAGCCTCGAAGCTTATTCATATTGATAAGGAACTGAGAAGCGAAATTTCCACTTCAACTTACGTTTGGTCCGCTCGAGCTGTCCTTAAAACGTTAAATTCACAAACAAACAGCTCAGATACGACAAAAAAGCACTTTGTAGTCGTGTAAACTTGATTTTTCCACAATTAGCGACATCTCACAGCACACACCTCACAGAAACTCGTAAATGACATTGAACTTTGTGAGCACAGCACTTTAAATGAGATAAAAAGTTAGATATTTTAGTTTATAACTTTAGAATCTGATTTTTAGTTGAATAATGCGCGCGCGCAGTGACATTAGCAGACGTCAGTGGAAGCGAGGGCAAGAACCCCAGTGGCGTGGAGCCAGCCGTGAGCGACGTCGGCCGAGACACGAGTACCGTTGCTCCGAGAGTGGGAGCGAGGTCGAGCACTAGCCGGCAGGCTTTGACATTTCCAAGTTATTTCGTTACTTCATTGCGGCCAACATGACTTGCCTTTGTTATTGTTGGCATAGATCTGTAACAAGATCTTACTAACCTTCGACTGAACGCATACGTAAAAACAGACAAACGCGTGACTGTAATGCAGACTCGTTTTGGATATTCACACGTAATAGAACTTTGTTAAACAATTTAAATACCAAAGAAGCATTAACTTACGAGAATGTGGGCGTAAATGGTTTTGGAAAAACCTCGAAACGTTTCGACCTTGTAAAGTTCAATCCAATATGTCATTCACCATCGATATCACATTCTGAATCATGTGTATTAAAAAATAATTTTATTTAAGAAGTTTAAGGAACCAAAGAATGTTGTTGACAAACTTCGAAAATAAATGGCTTCTTAATCTTCAAGGCAAATTCAATCGCACAATTAATAATGACAAGGACCCACAAAATGCTAAAGAAGTGTATTGATAGGAAAAAATTCGCCACAACTCGCGGCAAATTTGCGTATCTCATGCAAAGTTAGATAACAAGCAGTGAAGAACTTGCCAGAATTTTTGCTCCCTCACAAATTGCTTTCGCATTGAATTCGCACAAAGACTACTCCGAGTTGGATCTTTCCATCTTACTGACGTATTCTGTTTTAGATTCAATCGGACTGAGTCGTATATGTTTTTTTTGTTAAGTACTTATGAATAATCTTTATTGCTTTCCCGAAAAATGATATTAAACTTTATAAGAATTATACAAATGTTATGCGATTGAATGTGGATGGCTACAAATGTAGAGAAAGACCGAAGAAAGTATGAATGGATTGTGTGAAAGAGGATGTGCTTAAGAAGGAATTATAAATAAAATATGACGGCTAATAGAAATGTATGAAAGAACAGCACATGCTGTGCCGACCCCTAGTAGGGACAATGGTAAGTTGATGATGAAATGTGCTAGAACAGAGTCTGTAATTAACTATTTCATATTCGAAATAACCTGAAATACTTATCCCAACTTAATTTCCAAACAAGGTAATTCGATAGATTATTGCGAAATAAATTGTTTCCACATCAATCCGTCTGTGAGTGAGCCTAAACGGCTGTCAAACTTGCATTAACCGTTTCAAATCATTGGAAACAGTTTGACAAAGGCTTCAAACTATTCGTAGCACTGCTACCGGCTTCGAATGATTGATGCGGAGGCGCGAATGTTCCTGACAGGGGCGCACGTATTTAATATTAATACTGTCACACATTGTACGGATGACAAGATTGATAGAACAAGTTTCGGCAGAATATTGTGTGATTTACGCACATTGTGATTTATATGAGAAGTGACAGAAAGAAATAATACCGAATTTCCCAGAATTCTATATGAAATCTTAAAAAAGGTTTACCCGTCTGACTGTACATATGACAGATTGGGATATAAATGAATCGAACGTCTCCTCGCTGTTTTCAGTGCCAGCGTTAGGAGGGAGGGCGCGAATTGCGTATTACAGTCTTACGTAATCCTGTTAACCTCCCTTCCTCAAAGCTGGTAAAAAAGGGGACGCCATAGAAATCTCGTCCAGAACGTTAGTTGCCGATCGCTGGTCCCAACGGAACCTATATAGGACACGTCTAAAAAACTCCTTGTTCCACTAGTACAAGACATTTGTTGGTACAAATTGTCAGTTATTCTAACGTCCAGAGATGGACGCGTTGGAAACGATTACGCAGGTATTCACGTCGCTTTACCGCTTACTTCCAAGATTTATTAGCCATTGAGGCGTATCTCTGGCCGAAGCGAACACCGCGATAATCATGATAAATTTACAATCGATTGCTTCTTTTTATACAACAGACTAATAGCCTGCCTTTTGAGGCAGAAACGGGATTGTACAAGACGATAGTGTCCTGAGAAATTGAAGTATAACAACTCAAATTATACTGCAGTTCTATTCATTCTCATTTATAATTGAACCATGAACTCAGACAGTAAAATAAAACATGTTTTAACTTATTGGAAAAAAATAAAAACCGGTACGAACTACCGTCTCTTTTGAATTCAACTCGAATCACACCGCGACTAAAGCTCTGATGCACATACATATGTGTTTATAGCGCATGCTTTTATTGTAGCTCTATCACACTTTTCATATTTCAGAGTGAGACAGGTATAGCGTGATTATGGATGCAAATTCCAACAACCACTTAATAGTCCACGGACAAGACGACTCGTGAGAAAATGGCTTACAATCATCCGAGCGTTGAAGAATTTCAATTATAAAATTATGTGCGTTCCTACTTTTACGTTCACCTGGAGATATTCAGTAACCCCTATATAAGGAGTACTTTATGTTTACAAAAAAGAAAATTATTATCCATTACATGGTCATGGACAAGGTCTTTTAAACATAATTATGGCTTATTGCATCTTTTATTTCTTTAAGTAATACGTAGATGACTACTGTCCATAAACATACTACTAACTCCTAGCTGCAGCCACAGAAAAACATATAGTGCCACAAGGATATTGTGGCACCTTTTTGACATTGTCAGGAGGGCGCCTCTGAGCATTTAGGGTTACCAGCA
>JAOCNA010106128.1:0-10626 GCA_026546675.1 Papilio helenus | reverse complement strand
GCAAACCTAAGACCCCCCTAGCACCCAAACAAAGCAACTTTAGATAGAGGTAAGTTGGGTCAAATCGTCATATTTTCGACCAAGGAATCTGTAGTAGGCCATTGTACACGTCTTTCCCGGATAACCTGTATGTATTGTTATTTGACTCTAAACTAATTACTAGGATTGTAACGGAACTCCGCCGGCGCATACACATTAAGTCCGCACCCGCCTCCATTAATTCTTACGCAGAGTTATAACGGAGGTTAATTTACGTCGTCAACGCGATAGGAGAGACGTCTGACGTTCGTCAACTAGCAGTTCACATTTTCGACTCATGTGCGCGTGTTTGTCGTTGAGATTAAATTGTTATATGTGTGTTGGCGACATAATTGCCTAAGCGCTGTTACACGTGCCGTCCTTGGATGCACCTCGCGGCACGTGTAACCTTGGATTGCCGCGGAAGCGCCCTCGTAGCTCGCGGCCAAAGGGCGGGAACGTTTGCTACCCCTTTTGCGGCGTTTGCGCGAAGACCGGCGAAGGACGCGGTGTCCTTAAAATAGTGCGGCACGAGGCAGCGTTAGAAGAAGCCGCGACGAATTAATATAAATAACGACTGTTGTTCATCAGTGTCGGATTAGCCATATAGCAAGAGTAGCAAATGCTACGGACCCCGCGAATTTGGGGGACCCGCGCCCCAACGCCTGTCTGAGAGTAATAAAAAAATAATAATCTAGATAGGAGCGTAAAATATCTTGCATGCCTAAAACGCGAAGAGCTTAGGCTAAGCTACACTTCCGCTTGAAAATGTAAAACTTATTTTTGTCACTTTAATGCGTAAATATGTCGGTATAATACGATTATTTTTCGTTAATGTTCTAATGTTACATAGTATTATAATTCTAATGTTTAATTAAAATTAACATTTTTGTTTTATTTAATAAACTAAACTTGAGAACCTAAAGCAAACCATGGTTTCCTAGACAGAATTTGCTACAGGCCCCGCGCGGGCTTTACTGTTCATAAAACTTGCCTTTTCTCAATTTCGATTACCAGTTAAGTACTAAGTTACGAAGAGCAGATCCTTCCTTCCAATCGGTTTGTGCAGAGGTTCATAACTTACACCATTACTATTTAATAATTGTTATAGTGTATTCGGAATAAACGTAGTTTTAGTTCTTTAATAAATCACTATTAATATTTTAATATTCAACTCCGCCTCCGCTTCCGCTTTCGTTAAAACGGTCTATGTTACAACCCTAGTAATTACTAAGTAACTGACATTTGAAAGAAGAGCTCAGTTGAGGCTTTTCAATTAATAATGCCGATGCCAAAGGGAAAAGGATTATTAAATTCCACGGAAATATACAAGGGCGGCAAATCAATTAGAGGATAAAAATCTAGGGTTGGACTGCTTGTTGACAGCTAATTGCCATTTATTTGACTGACCGCTACGGTTGTCAAAGCGCAATGTTTGTCTTCAATATTTGCTTTTCCAATATTCTTAGTCATAGATACATATTAGTTGGAATATTAAAAAAAAATCAGATTTATTCATTTGAGTTATGTTTTATTTTAGGTTCAGTATACATTTTATTTTTAATTATGGTGTAAGAATTAAGGAATGAGAATGCAACAGAACCGTCGGAATAATTTCGTGTTTTTTTTTCTACTTTTCTATAATACACACATAATAAATAACAATTTATATTTATTACGTCGCAATCATAGTTTTTACATTTCATAATCGCTTTAAGAAGTCACCAATTATGCAAGTTCCAAAATTATAATCATAGATTTACGCAACCTACCTAACTCATAATAAATTAAGATAAATCTTTTATAACCACGTTGACTAAACCTTAACAAAGCCTAATGTTTAAATTAGCATTTTTTCCATACGCCATATTTGATGCAATAACTAAAAAGTTTTCTATAATGCGCCAAGTTCATTCCGAAAACAGCTTGAAACTTTTCGAGAGAAAAATGAGATTAAGTTCACACAACCGCGCGGCTAGAGTCCGAGAGGCGTCCGAGTCGCTAGATCTATAGAAATAGTATTTATAGTATTCTATGTTCACATTTCCGCGCGTTTCTGCGAGGGGAACTACGTTAATGTTACACTCATATACAAGTCGACCAAATAATCGGAATATAAAAAATAATTATTTGTATTACCCGCGCTTCATTTAATATTTAAATTGGAAGGACTAAAAAAGCTTCGTTAAGAATTTGTTCGGTTAACTTCTTTCTTACTCAATAAGGTTACAACCATTGAGAGTTACAATACAGAGTGAGTCACTAAGGGCCGACGGAAATTTACTCATAAGAACCGATAACCGATAAATGGCATGATGTAATAAGTGACGTATCAAATATGAAAAGACCCGACCGTGAAACAAGTGAAAAGGTGTAAGGCGTAATCGATACCGCTAGCGGTCGGGTTTATATCTATACAAACATTTTATTTGAGCACTTTATGTCTGGATGAGGGTCGAGCACAATGTCTCTTGCACACATACATTTCAATTGCCATAGTGGAATTGAAATAAATCACATCAAACGTTATTTGTTATACTGATATTATAAAGAGGAAAGATTTGTAATTTTGTATCTTATTTTATATTGAAATAACTAAAAAACTACAAAGCCGATTTTTTAAATTCTTACACCGTTAAAAAGCTACGTTATCAGTGAGTATAGGCTATATTTTTTATTATTTTTTTATTTCACTCAAACGAAGTTGCGAGCAACAGCTACTAATTAAAAAAAAAAATATTTACTTTATTTTACAATTTAATTGAAAATTAATTAAAGTTCCGTTTTTATTCAAGGCTTTGTTAAAAAAGATTCAAATTTGATACGGTGCCGTGGTGTAATGTTCGTACGAGGCTTAGTCGAAATTATTCGGCACTTCGAAAACAAAAATTAAATAAATATGTCGAAACACATTTATCTATACCCTCTTTGTTTTGTCGGGTAAAAATTCATTTATCGTCGTAAGTAACGCAAACACACCATAGGAACGAAATATAATTTTTTTTTAGTATGATACATAAAGAATTAAGTGGAAGACTGAAAATTGCATACATTACTACGCAAAATAAACAACAGTATATGATTAAGAAAATTGTTATCTATTAAAAATTAAAACAAAAATAAAATGATGAAATATTTTCAGCTGCAAATGTTTACGTATGTTATACTCAAGGCTTACTCTACCCACAAAATTAGGTGTAAAAAGATTTCAAAGCTTAGTGGCGAACACGATGAAAATAATTCTTTCAACCAGACGAATGTACCGGACGCAGACAGATTAAAGGTCTTTCAAATAAGTGTAAACAACGCTCATGGAGGGTAAGCGTTTTATTACATCCCTCAGGTGTTTTAATAATGTGCTTTGCTTTCACATTTTTAAATCGGGGATTTTATCTTGTTTGAGTAGTTAAGGGAAAATAACGTTTTTATCCTAAAACTAATGTAGCAAATTTATTTGTAAGTAATTTTACTCTTTGTATACGTTTTTCTTAACAGCAAATTACTGAGGATACGACGAAAATTGGAGTGTCCATATCGATAAATAATTCAGATTTTGCGAAAGTGATGTATTTGCGTATAACGAAAATATGATTTTTTTGTCTGTCTGTCTGACTGTCCGCAGCCGCGTTTGTTCCGGATAAAATTAACTTTAATTAAATTATAATTAACGTATTATTGTAATGTACGATGTGGTAGAGTTATTCTTCATTTCAATAATTAAAAACATGTCACAAAGAATTAGCAGTTTATTCTTTGTCTATCTTCTATCCATACATATAATAAAATTGGAGTGTCTGTATATCAAAAGAAAATTTCGGAAAGATGATGTATATGCGTTGCTGATAACGAAAATCGCATTTACATTTTTTTTTTGTCTGTCTGTCTGCCCGTCTGTCTGTCTGTCTGTCTGCCTGTCTGTCCGCAAGCCGCGTTTGTTCCGGGTAATCTCTGAAACGGCTGAGCCGATTTCGACCGGATTTTCACCGAAGGGTAGCTGACATAGACGGACATATAAAAGTCTACATTTTCCTCTTAATAATATATATAATGGACGAAGTCGCGGGTTAGTTATTAATAAAATCGGCACAGTAGTTTTTGAGTTATTTCAATACATTTAAAAATACAAAATTTTCCTCTTTATAATAATATATTATTTAATAGCGATAGCCCGCAAAGCGTCAGCGCGATATTAAAAAAAAATGTCCAAAATATTTTTGCGTGTATCAATTCAGCTACTTTTACAGCAGTCGGAAGAAATTTCGACGCTAATTAGCGCTGTCGACGCGGAATTTAAAAAAGTAGCCTATAGTTAATATATTTGTCCATATCCGTTAACCTGTGGTGAAAATCCCGTAAAAATAGGCCTTACTACTACTACTAATAGGCCTACTCAGAACAAACGCGGCTTGCCGACAGACAGACAGAAAAACAGATTTTTTTTTTAATCTAATTTTCGTTTTAAGCAACGCAAATACACGATATTCACGAAATCTGGACTTTTTCAATAGTACATATCGGCACTTCAATTTTATTCACTGTATAGATCAATAAAGTAAATACGAAAAAGAAAAACTGCTTGCCCCTTTTAAGTAAATTGACCAAACGGATGAAAGAGAAACGCACGATTAAATTACGGAGTGAAATTCATAAAACAATTTAAAAAAAAATGATATAAAATTATGACTAAGTTGCGATAACGGACAAACACAAGTAAAATTAAATCACTAAAAACTTAATTCCATAAGACAGTAATTAATCACTGAACAAAATACGTTTGTAAAAATTTTTTTAACACATAAAAATGTGTAGCAGATAAAAAACTATGTTAGATAATTCAACAAAAATATTAATTTAAAAACGGGTAGTAATAAAGTTCTTGGTATTAAGCTAAGCACCTGTTGACTCAACTCCGTAAGATTTTACACGCGTAGAAGATACGGCATAAAAAAAATCTCGAAGACGTAAAATTTTACCGAAAAAAAAATCGCATTTAGATAATTGCATAATATAATTACTAAAAAAAGAAAACCAATAAATTGGAATTTACCCATTTTTTTAAATTCAAATAAATTACCTTTTAAATTTAACTAAAATACCCAAAAAATTAAATATATTTAAAAGAGATGAAGAGAAGATAAATTTTTATTCTTACAAATAAATGTTTTCGTATTGGATACAAGCAATTATAAGACGGGATCGCGCAAAGTAACTTGATCTTACAACGGAGTCGGATAAAAACAGCGAACTTCCAAAAATTCGTGAACACATAAAAATAATTGTTTTAGAACGAGTTTAAACATTTTTCAAGGAGACCTAAATTTAAATAAATCAAAAATTTTAAAAGTGGAAAACTTGAAAAATAAAATTAAAAAATAAAATATATTATAATATTAAAAAATAAAAATCATAATTTTTAAATAATCCGAAACTATTAAAAATTAAACATAAATAAATTGTAGGTATTTAAGATTTTTATTCAATTTAAATTAATTTTAACAAAGTCATAAAAATTAACAAAGTAAAAAAAATTAAAATTAAAAAAAAACTTATCAAAAAATAAATCCAAAACTTCCAAAAATAAAATTGCACTAACCTTTCGAAGGCTGCTATCAGGAAACTGCAACAGCTCAGAAGGCGCCTAGGCTGATGCTCGCAATCACGCAGTGCTCCAAGGCCGGGCGCTCAATCAACCGTCGCGTCGTCCTTGGACCGCTCCTCGCAGCACAGTGTGCAAGCGAATCCTGCCCGATCGGAGCCCTAGACACCTAGCCCGGAAATACTACATTTACCTATGCAACCAGGATGCATTCACTCACAGACCAATTTCAAACTTAACCAGGGTCAATAAGGATAAAATTCCTTCGATTTCCCATTGATTTTAATTAAAATTTTATGGCGTTATTTGTAATTATAGCTATGAAATTATTTCAAATTTTATTCTAGATTCTGTTTTACCTTTTGGATCTAATCAGAATTCAAAATTATCTCTTAAACTTTCATCCTTTCCATGCGGTTTTCGGTTAGTACTCGTCGGATCTCTAATTGTCTCTTTTCTGCATGGGTCCTGTTATGGTGTTCGGTCTCGTTTTCGAAACTTACGTGTTTCCCTTTTAGCTTTCATATAATTGATTTCTATTGCTGGGACTTTTATTGATGCTACTTTGTCTGGAGGATATTTAAGGGTAGCAATCTTTAATTGCTTTATTGCGTTGATATTATAGGATTGTATTAATAACATTGATTGCTTTTAATATGGTTACATGATATTGTGTATTACATTTTAGAAATTTGACATCTTTTAGATAAAAAATTATTCTATAGTAATGTTGATATTTCTATGATGGTTCTTTGTTTCTTTTTATTTTGAGATGTATTAAACAAAGTTACTTTTAAGCTGCAGTGAGTTAATATATTTTAGTTTTTTCAATAATATTAAATAGATATTCTAGTACTAATTGAGGTATTCATAAAATAGTTGTACAAATAAATCCACATTGGCGAAAACAATACGGCTAATAATCCATTACCTTTGTGTTACCATTAACCACAAACGTGCAGTGGCTAATATTAACTGGACTTACATTGTAGATGGACTTAATGAAAGGGGCACATCAACGTAAACCAATATTAATTATGCACGTCAAAGCTTTGATTCGAGTTTCATTGTCGCGCTAATAGTCGAGTTGGCGTAGCCATTTGATATCCAACTCTATTTTAAAAGCGCGGACAAGATGTCTGGCTGTCTGTAACATGATATACCCTACAATCTCATTACACCTTTAAGCGCGTTGCATGACAAAGGTAAACTGCTATATTCAAATTTCTCCTTTCTTCAAGATTGGAGTAGTTTTAAAGCTAAATTACAATTTTAAATAGTTTTAAATCTTTATATGAAATTGGGCACAGTTAGTAAAGAAAAGTGCATTTTTGAAAAATATTGATAAAACATAATTTGTAAACATGATGTTTATCCGTTGATGATACGGAAAAACAAGTTTAATTTTTTTGTCTGTTTTTTTTTTATCTGTGGTTGCAAATAAGCTATTGTTTCGGGCAATCTCCGCAAGGACTTGACTTTTATTGGGACCTTTTCGTATTGAGTGCATACGGGAACATAATAGGGTACTTTATTTTAATTCTGCCACGCGAAACCTTGTTTTTTTAAGTTAAATTGGAGTGTCTGTATTTTAATAAAAATATAGTTTTTGTTAAAAAATTATGGTTAATTTTCGTACCATAGTACTTACTCACTTTCGTTTTTTTAACGTAATTTACTATCAAAAATACATTGTTTTTCTCAACTGTCGGGATTTTTTCCCTGTATATGTAAATATATATACTTATGTATTTAGTTATTTCTGAGTATTCAAAAATACCAGGAAGTAAAATAAATTTTAAATTGATAATATTTCATAACTAATAATTTTATTTTCCATGGCTCGTAACAGTTCCGAGAACATTGCTTTGATTGTATTCAGGCAAATATTTAAACTAGTGTAAACAGCGAACGTTTGAATGCATGACAAAGAGGAGAATTCGAGGACTGTACAAATATGCATGATATGAATTTTGTAACAAATTTTGCAAGTTAATAATTATGTTTAAAGGTATCGCAATATATTAACGTGAAAAGACGTTTCTTCCTTTGAAAATATGATCAGTATTTATTTCCATTAAACAAAAAAAAACATATGTTAGGGAGATACCGGGTGCATAAGTTAATTGCACAGGCACATTGGCACGGTATTTTTTATCCTCCATTGTGTACGCGCGTATGTCGGATATAATGAAATAATAGTCGCGTGATATCTACAACACAGTCCTTTAATCTTCAGTGAAAACTATACAAGATTATCTAAACGGATTGCTAAGATTTGGAGAGATTAGAGATTCAAAGCGCCTCACTCGACTACTGATGACAACTGCCGTCCGTCAATCGATCGCCGCCATGACATCTACGAACCCATTCGGAATTGTTCGTTCATAAACTCAAACTACAGTACCAATTTAAAACAATTTCCAAAGGTGGCAGCACTTAAATTTATTAAATCATATTTATATTAATCGTTCAAGTATTAACTATGATGATATTAATTCAATAATGAACCGAGTCTAAAAAACTGAACGATTCTCAACTGCATTTAGTTTTATTCAACAGTTTTCAAAAACCTATAAAGCACTCACAAACTTTACGTAACTGGACATACGATTCCATCTAAAGCCGGTTAAACACATTTTTACCCGAACTGTCGAACTATTCAGTTAAAAAGAATGTGAAGCCTTGGCGTGTAGGCAATATTGTAATTGCCAGTTCAACTGTTAAGATAAATTGTTCTTAGATTTCCCTAAGTTTGTAACAACTGGAATATTCAATTAAAACTAAAGGTGTGTATACGGCTTTATTTTATAAAACAAAGCGCTCAGAACCATAAATCAGAAGCGCAGATAGACGAAGCGGTTAAGTATCAATTTTCATGCAATATCAAGAGCGACCGTACACCATTGATTAAACTTTCGCACAACTGTTGTGCGATTGTCGATTATTCCGCAGTCAATTTAACTGTGTAGTTGCACAACGAGAAATCGAGCAACTAGAAATAGAATCATGAGCTCCTCCATATAAGCTCTTAGAAATCAAAGCGATACTAAACAGTTGTGCGATAGTTTAGTTTCAGGTGTGCTCTAAGTATTCTCTTACATTTAATATTAAGTTTAAAGTTTTTAATAATGCTTATACAAACACAAGAAAGACTAGCGACCCGCCTGGCTTCGAACATATCCAATGCTAAAAAGAAAATGTGTTTGTTTACATCACTTTAGAAACCTCTTAAACTAACAGTATTTCTCTACTATGTTATACTCTTAAATAACAATATCTAATCAAAACTGAATTAAAATACGTTTTGTAGTTTTAAAGATCTAAGCTTACATAGGGACAGACAGCGATAAGTTATTTTTTGTGACTGAATAGTCACTGTTTGCCTTGACATTGGCATTTATAGATTCACCGGGCTTGAGGTGGCAGAGCGCAGATGGCGCTTGGTCTAAATCTCGTTTATGAGTAACTAAGTTCGGGAGCCTCAGCTCGGGCCGTTACTTCGTTATTATTACCGGATTGGGATGCCGCCGAGTTCTTAGATCGCTTCGGTGGACGCTTTGAGTGACCGGGCACGAGGGCCCCCGAGAGGGGACCTTAGCCTGGGCTGTCACTCAATACGCGTTTAGCATTCCGATTCAAGGGAAAGAATTTATCGCAGGGAGAAGAGAAAGGGGCGAAGAAATTAGGATGACCGATAAGTGACGTTGTTTTACACTATGTAGTGATAAGAAAGATGTTAGACTTTGTTGTTTATTATAATAATGTTTCTTGTGATTTGCATGCATGAGATCAAAATTGTACTCGTGATGAGATAACCGGGCGGCTTTGGCTCGACGCCAACACTTAACCCTTGAGAACACTTTAAACTGAAATCTCCCGCCGACAAGATTATACTTCAAGGGTTAAGAACTTGACTATTTATTGTTTTTTTATTATTAAAAAAGTAACAATCAGAATTAACAGAACTAAATTGGATATGATGAATGATTTTTTTATATACTTCCAATTCCTTCTCCCTTTAATGTTGGTAAAACATTTGCAACCTTAAGTAATGCGGATATTTCGCTATACGATTAGCTATTTTAACAATTTCAGGCAGTCGATTCTTATGTCACCAGATAAAACTAATATTAAAAAAAAAATCTATAACCATATAACTGAAAACTGACAAACAAACGTGATCAGTTTACAACATCACTAAGTTCGACATAACAACGACCATTACATCCTTATAGAAAAATAAAAAAAAGACAAATCACTCTACGAAATAAGTTTAACCGTTTCAGTCTGCATTTTGATTTAGCGGCTTTGGTTAATGGAACGGACATACATATCCGTCTATCAGCTAGCAAAAAAACAAATGCTTTTATATTGGCTTGTAAACGCAGTTACACACAAGTAACATAGAATTATATTCATTTGTAACAGTGTCGATTGTCGTCCATCTTATATTGATGGATATTATATTCCCTTACATTAATAAAAAAAATCACCGTAGAAAGGTAATTTTTTTTGTGAATAACATGGGCATTTATTATTACTAATGTTTAGGAACCATTAATAAACAGCGTATTTCTCGACCCCGGCGTTAAAAATCACTATATTTCAGTTTTTCTCGGCTTACGCAGCTTAGACCGTCAGAGTTATATAAAAATGATGTATGAAAGAATTGTAGATCTCAAAAAGTTCTACTGAAATGTATGGTTTCCATCTTTATCGGTTTCCTACAATAGTCACTTTTTTGTTTAGAAAATGCAATTAAAACCCGCATGCTATTTGCGGCGTTGTTTTCTTGATATAAATATTAATCCTTATCCAAATAAATATATCTCTTGTCAGGAGAATTTAATGTAGATTAAATTTGTTCTTAACAGTATTTAAATTGGAGAAATAGTTAAGAAGATAGCGCGAACATAAACAATAAGGGTAACCGAAAAATCAGTTCACAAACTACCGGGCTTAGAAATTTGGAATCTTGCATCAGTAGATTTCTGTCATTACGTAAATAA
>JAOCNA010101373.1:0-10692 GCA_026546675.1 Papilio helenus | reverse complement strand
CTTCTCTACTCCATTGTTTATGATGATGACTCGATTTCGCATACTGAAAAAAATATACAACATATAAGTTGTTTATTTATGGATCCAGATAAAAGAAGAGAGCTATGGATGTCTCTGCTTGGGAGTACTACTAAAAATACCTCAGAAGAAGAGGAAAATATGTTTATAAAAGAAAGAAAAAAGATGTATGATATATATCTTGAAACAGCAAAAGAAGAAGTACATGGTAAGGTAAAGAGTCTGATTAAAAAAGATATGGCACGAACAGAATTAAGAGAAAAAAAAGAATCAGGAATAGGATTTTTGGAGCAGAAAAAAAGAAGAGAGTCTGTGTCTAGAATACTTCTTGTATATGCATCAACAAATAGAACAGTAGGATATGTACAGGGAATGAACTGGATCTGTTCTATTCTGTATTATGTACTGAGCAGTAGAGGAAAAAAAGAGAAGTATGCAGAATCTATAACATACTTTTGTTTTTTCAGATTGATGGTTGATCTTGGCGATCTTTTTTCAGATAAAATGGATGATTCAGTATCAGGAATTAATGGACAAACAGAGAAAGTAATTCAAATAATTAGGAAATATAGTAAAAAATTATCTGTGTATATTGAGAAAGTGAATCTTATTGGCAGCTCTTCTTTTCTTCTTCGCTGGATGCTACTTCTTTTTTCTGCAGAACTTGATCTTGAAGACACACTTTTTCTATGGGATAGATTATTTTCTGAACAGCCCAAGCATAGAATGATACCTTTTATATGTGCTGCTACTCTTATTTCATCTAAAAAGCAGATACTTGGCAAGCCATTACATATTTCGCTTACTTATCTGCAGAATCCGGTATTAGACATAAAAAAGATAATAATAAGTGCAGAGAAAATAATGCAGAAAGAAGGATTAAAATAAAGATAAATTATTGCAATATCATTTTCAGAAATTAGTTTTTATATTTTTATTTGTACTGTGCATGAGTTTATTAAAAAAATAAAATACATAACATAAAATATATAATAATTTATAATAGGCATATGCATAATCTTTAATAAAAATAAAGGTACAATTATTTCTTTGCATATGCATTTGTGCATATATGCATATATACATAGAATATATATTATATGATCTGTATGGCGTATTTACATTTATGAAAGACACAGAGTTAAAAGGTAAAATGTTACACACAAAAGAAATGCTATTTGTATTTGATTATCTGAAGATAGAGTGCTGCATTAATACTCTAAAAACTCTGTTCAACTTCACTGATCCAAATCTTGAACTGCGGATGAAGATAAAGAGTCTGCTTATGTGTGGAGAGATAAAGAAGGCGTGTGCTGTTCTTGAGAAAGAGATACCGCATTTTTTTCAAGACCATGCAGACATATTACCTCTCATCCGCAGCCAAGTGTTTATTGAATATGCCAGAAACAAAGACCCAGAAAAAGCATTAATGTATGGTAGATTATGCATCCAGAAAAACAAAGAAATGGAATGCATGAATGATCTTTTCCTTCTTCTTGCATACAAAGACTCAGAGGGATGTGAGGTATCAAAATACCTCCTAAGTCAGAAAAGAAGAGATATGGTGTTTTCTGAGATAGATGCACTGATTAAAGGTAAGTTATATAAATTGATATATCTAATATCAAGAAAAGCTATATGGAAAAAGACACTCACTTCTAAGCAAATGTATGGATATCCTAGAAACGATAGGGAAAACAAAAAAAAACTAGCAGGAATAAAACTATCTACTAAAACTATTTACTTATTTTCTTATTTTTAATACATTTATTTTTAGTGCATTAATAACTTTAGAAGTACTTTTAGTATTTTAGTACTTTTATTTCCAGTTATATAAATTTATCTTCTAAGACAGGAATATTTTTCATGGTAAGGCTGAAGATAAAAGGAGAGTTCTATCATGTACACCCAGAGGATGCAGAGATAGTAAGAGCTGTAATTGGAGAGAAAAGAGAAGGAGAAATAAAAATACCATTGCACCAAATGTCTGCTGTACTTTCTTCTCTGATTAAGGATAAAGGATACAAAGTGGAAGAGTATATAGATATGAATGGAGAGGAAACAATAGTAAGGCAAGCATCACCAGGGAATTGGAGTGAATTTGCAGAGTATCTATTAGATGATACAGATGCATCAAAAGCAGCAGGTGTTTTTGTACAGAGAAAGGGAGCAATACAAACAGTGTATCTTGCATGTATTTCTGTACTGGAAAAGACAGTGAGTCTATTTTCTTTTGAAGATACAGAAATATTTACAAACCTAGCACAGATACTATATGAAGAAAATATAAAAGAGATAGCTTATACAGATAAGCAGTTAGAAAAGGTATTTAGAGCAGTAAATATTTCCTATAGATATATAACTGAGGCAATAAGAAGAGAGCAGCCAATGGAACGAGCAGAAGGGCTAGTAGAGAAGATGTTGAATATAAGAATGGATGGATACAAAAGACAGAACAAAACACAAGCAGGTATAATGCGAATGGATGAGTCAGTAGCAAATGCTCTACTGGATGGAGAAATAACACTCTGGGATGAAATAAAGTGTAGCACTGCACAGGGCAAGCGTCTTTTACGAACAATGCTACGAGCACCATTAACAAACCAGGAAGAGATAGAGAGAAGACATGGAATAGTAGAAGAAATGATTCCAGTAGCAGAAACTATAAATATGTTGCTAAAAAAAGCACCAGATGTAATGCTTATATGTAAGAGACTAGATAAGAAAAGTATAGGTCTTGCAGGTATTATAAAGATAGTAGAGATAGTGAAGATTGCCACAGAGCTTATAGAAAAAGTGAAAGGTATGAAATCTCTTGCATTAGAAACAGAAATACTGCAGGAGGCATGTGAGAATAGTGTAGATATATTTTCTATAGTAGATGAAGCAATTGATTTATCTACACAGAGTATAAAACATACATATACAGAGAGACTAAAAGAGCTTCACGAAATAAAGAGTGCACAGGAAAAAGATATATACTTTGAGCTCAACCAAGAGATAGAGAGAAAGAAACTGTACAAAAACAAAGCAAAAATAGAAAAGAATGTAATGCATGGATATTGTATAAAAGTCCCACAGAAAGAAAGTGCATGCGTTTCATCGTATGGGCTTATCTCTTTATCAGTTCTAAAAACAGGTTCATTGTTCACAACAGATACAATAAAGCAGCTAGACTTAAAGATAAAAAGGATACTAGGAGAAATAGAGATAGAAACAGAGCAGGCAGTGTCTATGCTAAAGGAGCGTATAGGATGGTACAAAGAATGGCTAGAAGTGATAAACCAAATGATTGCAACTGTAGACGTTTTTATATCATTTTCCCAGTTTGCAAAACAGAATCATTTAGTGCGTCCAAAAATGACAGAGAATACATACATGGTATACCAAACCTACCATCCCCTCCTTCCTGCCATTCATAGAAGACATCGTTTACTTGGCCAATCACCACCTCCAATAACAAAAAATGACTTTTCTCTGATAGAATCACGGTTCTGTGTAATAACAGGTCCAAATATGGGTGGAAAAACAACATTCCTAAAAACCATAGCACTTATCAGTATTATGGCACAGTTAGGATCATTTGTTCCAGCAGAAAAAGCTGTCCTACCTATATTTACTTCCCTGTTTATCAGAATAGGGGCAGCAGATATGCCAGAGAAGAATATAAGTACATTTATGGCAGAAATGAATGATGTATCAAAAATACTGAACCAAGCAGATAGCAAATCACTTGTGATAATTGATGAATTAGGAAGAGGCACAAGTGATGCAGATGGATATGCAATTGCACATGCATCAGTAGAACATATTATATCTCTTAATGCTATAACTTTATTTGCAACACACTTTCATGATATTTGCCAGATTCCAGGTGTATGTAATAAAAGAGTAGGAATAATAATGCATGAAAAAGAAAAGCCAATAATGACATACAAAATAGAGGATGGAATAAGCACCGAGTCACATGGAATAAACACAGCAAAACAAGCAGGTTTCCCAAAAGAAGTAGTAACTGCTGCAGAGAATGCATTAGAATCTCTGGGCTAAAAGTAAATACTATAGAGGATATATCACAAATGACAAATGCATCATAAATGAAAATAAGAGAAAATAAGAGAAAAGATAAATTTTTTGGAATGACAAATTGTGCAGAAGTATCTGTTATACATAGGTTTGAGTTTCCTACATACTGTAACGTACTTGAAATATCTTCAGACCATGAAACAGTTATTGGTGCAGGTGCATATAAGCCATGCATCCGTGTATTTGACCTAAAAGACCATACAGAAAAGTTTGAACGAAATACAGATGAAGAAATCATAAGAATATCTGCTATAGAAGATAGCTGGAAAAAGCTTGCTCTTCTGCATAGAACAGGAAGAATTGAATTTCATTCACAATATGGTAAGTATCATATAGTAGATATACCAAGAGAGTGCAGAGACATGAAAATGGATGTAGTTAAAGGAGAAATATTAACAGCAGGAAAAGGAAAAGAAATATACAGATTTAGTGTAGTTGAAGGTAAATTTTTACCAAGCATTTCTTTATCTATTCCAGGTGCTGAATCTATCTGTACAACCAAAATGCATAGTCTTTATGGTGTTGCAGGAGAGAATGGAGTATGTGAATTTATTGATGCAAGAACATCAGAGAAAGTAAGGCTACTTGATTCCAAAGGAAGTGCAGCAACTGCCTGCTGTTTTTCATCTGATGGAATATTTTTTTCTGTTGGAACATCAGAAGGTATTATATCATTATATGACTTAAGGAGCACACAGCCACTTATAACAAAAGATCATATGTATGACTTTCCAATCACAAAAATACAGATACAAAAATCAAGTATTACATCAGCAGACAAAAAGTCTATAAAAGTATGGGACAGAAAAAGTGCAAAGACTTTATGTACAATAGAGCCAGGCTTTCAGATATATGATTTTTCTACTTCAGAAGGTATTATTCTTGTTGGAGGAGATTCTCCACAAATGAAAACATTTTATGCACCAGCTCTTGGCTCCTTTCCTAAGTGGTGTAACTATCTAGAAGGAACAACCGAGGAAATGGCAGAGATAAAAAAAGAAGTATACTTTGGACATTATAAGTTTCTTACAGAAGACCAAGTGTCAGCTCTTAATTTCCAAACAGAAATAGGTAAGTCAATTAAGCCACATATGCATGGATATTTAGTACCTTTATCTTTGTATGAACAGAAAGCACCACAACCTAAATAAACATGAATAAAAGAAATTCAAGTAAAAGTTTTGCAAAAATGCAGCAGGACCAAAGGGATGAACATGAGAAGCAGCTTGAATTACGTCTTGGCAGACTTTCATCTCTAATGGATACATTTAGAGGTAAAGTAGATATGCTTGAGAAAACAGTTAAGTCTCTAGAAGAGAAAGTCTCAGTATACGCTCTAGAACTCTCAAAGGCATATAAAGAAACAAATGCTCAGTAGATAATACAATAATACAAATGAATTAATACAAATGAATTAAAAATTGCAAATAAAAAGTAACTATGAATAAAAGAATTACGAATAAAAGAATAAATATGTGTTTATTTTTTATTTATGAATTTATTTGAGCTTGAGGACATACGCCAGTATGATACAGTTGAGCATGACATGCGGCACTCAAAGGAGTACCTAGCAAACATTAAGTTTAACTTTGTGGAAATAATTCATAAGGTTATCTTTCTGCAGAAGCTAAAAGGAGATGTTGTACAAATGGAGCCAGTAAAGGATCTCCTGATAAAAAAGAAGGAAGAGATAGAGAAGATGCGAAAAAAGCTAGAAGTATTATCTGAGAGAATGGCAGATGTCTCTGTATCATTAGAGGAGAAAAAAAGAGAGCTTATTAGGATAAAAGAACAAGAACATATAATGATAAAAAGAATAGAAGGTGCATCAAGTAAAGAACAAACAATAAGACATATATCAAAGATAAGAGAACAACATAAAAAAGATCTTGAGTATATAGAAAGAATAAAAGAAGAAATATCAGATAAAAATAAGGAGAATAACAGAAGAAAAGAAGCATATGATAGAAAGAAGAGCTATTTTGCAGAGATATGCAAGAGGAAAGAAGAAATAGAAAATAAGCTAGAAGTATTACAGAAGGATGCAAATCAACAAATGGTTTATCAGTACAATTGGTATAAACAGTTTTTCTCTGTGATGAAGAATCTTATAAGTGCAAAGATAATAGATGTACAGCAGATTGAGCAGAAGCAGCCATCTTCAGTGTATAGCAGCATAAATGGAGAGACTCTTGCAGCAGAAGAAAAGATAAGAAGAACAAGTATAAAAATTCTAGCATGGCACAGAGATCGTACAGCAATTATTACCCTTGCTTTTGTAGATGATAAGTTTAACTCATACAGTATATATCGAACAAAAAATAATGTACAGATCCCTATAGTTGAGTGCCAAGATCTATTTATTTACTGCCAAAGAACAAATAGCGTAAAGCTTTTCCTCTTTGAAGGAATTGCCCATCAAATATACACAGATATATAGACAGAGTAATTATTTAAATAGCTTCTATTAGTATAAATCAGTTCAAAACCAACCAAATATATACATTTAAGAATATTAAAAAATAACATATACATATATAATGTTGACAAGAATAAGTAAATCTAAAGAATGTTTATTAAAATTTTTCAATATTTATAGACTCAGGCCTATATATAACATAAAATATAAAATAGATAACAATAAATTTACTTCATAAGATAGTTATAGTTTATTAAATCAGCTATAATTTAGTATTTATATGGTTTGAAGCATGCTTAAATATATATATAAATAGTTTAAATTCTTCTCCTAATCATGCTCTTTAAAATAATTGTTATTATATTTCAGGTGCAAGTGTATGTCCCTGATTTTCTCCTGGATGGGCATCAAGAGAAGAGCTATTAAGAGGAGCAACAGAAGTAGATCTAAACTTCATTTTAACAACAGGATCTTCGAAAAACCGTGTTTCAAAATAGGAGAAGCTCCACCAGATACCTGCAGAGATATATAAAGCAATTAAAATATCTACAGTATAATGCATCCCTCCTACCACAATTAGTATCATAATAAGAAGAATATAGAGCCATGCAATAATAGCAGTTAGACAATGCAGGAAATATGAGTCAGTAAGAAGATAGAAAGATGACCAGGCATGGCCAAACATACATATAAGCATTGTATGCCCACTGTATATAAGATCACCTCCTCTTCTTCTTGCAAAATGACTATATGTGTCAATAGTTGTTCTTGTTCCTATATTCCATGGATCAGGCAAACTTGTCACTAAGAGTGTGCTAATACGGAGAAGGTATCCTAAGCCAATGCAAATAAGCAATTTAAATACAATGAATACAGCCAATCTATTTATCAGAACTATAGCACCTGTTACGCAGCAGAAAGAAATAAGGAGAGCATCAACTGCATTGTTATATGCCTCTGTACGATCAGTTACATTGAATAATTCAATTCCCAGGTCTGATAGAGGATAGTTATATGCTTTTACAGGGGACCAAAAGGAGGCAATATTAGCAGAGACATTTGCAAAGAATATGCTGGCACCAAGAAAAACAACTGCACATAATAATCCAAAGAATTTGCCCCAAGTAAGCTGGTATCTATTTACAAACCAGGAAATGGTATGTGTAAGTCTCTCAGTGTGCATTAGTTTAGGAAATTCTATTGGCAATTAGTACTTAGCAATATAGCTTATCCAGGGTATTATTAACAGCAGGAATATAAGAGTAACAGAGAATAGATATAGCATAGCACATTCTACAAATACAGATATACTACTACAGTTTATTATGACTCTCCTACTTTTAGAGTAATCAAGGATATATATATTTTCAGATTATTTCTACTTATCTTTTATCTTTTTATTTGCTTAGATTTTTCTTATATAATTGAAGTATTATATGCAATCTAATCTACTCTTCTATTGTTTTATAGTAGCTTTCTACCAACTATTCAAACTTTCTTTACTGCACTATTATTTTCTATCTACTTCTTAGTAGCTTTCTTTTTTCTTAATCAATACCTATTTTAGATATTATTATCTCTGTTTATGATTGATTAATATTAGAAAAATATCAGTTATACTTTTACTAATTAACTTCAACAAATAGCAGAACACACTCATACATACCTATATTGTACACACTTATTGGTGAATCTCTATGTATTACAGCTCCAGATTTAAGAAGTGTTCCTTTGTACTCAGAATTTCTATATGTATATGATTGCTCCTCTAATGCAGGATAATCTACATCACTTACTAGCAGTGATCCTTTTAGAATGTAATATATTCTATCCTGCATCAGCTTCTTTCTCTTTCTCATCATGATAGTTATCTTACCTAGCACGGTTTCTTTGATTTTTAGAAGAGATCCAATCTCAATGTGTTTTGTGTATGGAATGCATGTGGTCTTTTCCATTTGAGATTCTGAGTCAAAATCTTTCTTAGATTCCCATATAGAAGATTCTAAGGTTTTATATTTCTTTGATGGACGCCCTCTTTTTCTCTTCATAGGTATATCATGATGCATTTCTTGGGTTAGCCTCATTGATGGTTCTAAAATACTCTGTTTGAATTCAAATGATAGATCTTTTCTACATGATAATTCTTCATTTTGTGAGGTATTTTTAATGTTAGTTACATCTACAGGATAGGGAAGAAAAGACATACGTCTTGGCTTTATATCTCTATTTGCTGACTGATCTAAATAGCTCATTTTCTGCATTTCTGCTATCTTTTCAGGCATCTTTTCTGTATATTTCTCTTGATTTTCTTCAAAAGAAGAATCAGAAAAACCACTTAATACTGCATTATCTATATCATCTTTAAATTCTTCATCAAAACTTTTTCTTATTACATTCTTAGACAAAGAAATATTTTTGAAGCTTTCCATAGAATCTGGCTTACATGTGGTTTGCATTATTTTTTGATTGATAATCTGCTTTTGTAATTGTTTTTGTAGCTCTTTCTCTTTTTTATTATTTATATCTTGATTTATCCAATTATTATTTCCTTTGCTTTTATCCTTATAATAAGGATCTCTAAAAGTAGTTATATTATGTACTCTTTTTTGTCTTGAAATATCTGTGCAAAGATTCCCTGCTGGGTCTATGTCTTCCATTTCATCTAGTTCTCTATTTGCAAGATTCCAATAGGAATTAACATTCTCCATTGAGTCATCATCTATATAGACACCGTCACTATTAGACCTTCTTTCTCTAGGACTTCCATTCCCTGCATCTAAATCAGTTCTCATAAGCTGAAAAATACTTCTATCTGTCTTGCTTCTTCTCATTGGGGCTATTTTCTTTAAAATATTTTAGCCCATGAAAGTATTTTCGGATATATTCACATTAAATGAAATAGATCCAGATGGAAAAGTCTTTGACGAGGTATCAAGAGGAGTCTTTGAGTCTGAACAGGCAACTATATACATGGATTATCATATAGGCCTGCTTAAGTGTAAGAAAATGGACAAGGTAGAGATAGTAATTTTTTCAAATGAGAATAAGTTTTCAGAAAAAGACATTCCAGAAAAATACCATTACTTGCTTGGAAATGGTGTTATGTATAAGAATGAGGAGGAGGATGGAGAACAGATTCTAGACATTTCCTTCTCAGGGCTTCTTGTACAGATAATTTTAACACACTCAAAGATAAAGAATCCAGATCAGTATAACCGCTTTTATCTAGGTGTATCTATACTATAGAAAAATATATAGAGTATGTCATATTAGTATAGACAACATATAATAATACCTTAGAAGATACTAATATCAAGCCAGAATTATTTTAATTTAATTTACATTTCTGATTAAAAGTCTAATTTGAATAAATATCTGGACTATTTACTGAAAGTATTTAACATTTAAATGATTTATTTATTCTTAAGAATATAATATACTTACTCTAATTGGTACCTGATTTAAAGAACAGAAATAGATACGTATTTATATGTACTGGATACATGCAAGAGAGTTTACTATCACTAAAAGTGCACTGGATAAAACAATAGACTGATTTATATGAGAGAATACAATCCCAAAGTGATTTATATTTACTACAATCAGGGCCTGCCTATTAGATTCTGGATGTGCAGCATCTTTTTCTACTGTAAACAGATAAAGACCCTTAGAGAGACCATTTAACTCTCCACGTCTAAAGAAAGCATCTCTAAAAGATGAAGGTTCTCTCCATTCTTCAAGTAATTTATATGAGTTATTTACATCATCTAGGTTTTCTATATTTCTTTCAGTATCTGGATAGGATATAACTGCGTATAAGTTTCCCTCTGGATCTGATAATGTATATTTATCCTTGGGGTATATTATTTTTTCTGTTTCTGTTAAAGACATTCCTATATCTTTATCTATCTGTCTTTTTATATGTACATTTCTATTTCTGTACATCATATGCATTCGTGGCATATTTCTTATCTTTGTGTATATCTGTATTTTATTTCTTGTACTTCTTGTAAGCATAAAAGAATATGTACATACATTATCTGTGCAGTTGCTATAATCAATTGTAATCATCCTCATATTTGGATATAGAGCTGCAAGTATCATACATAATAATATCATTGCAAATCCATATGCAGTACCCCATATAAGCTTCTTCATAGGGGACAGAG
>JAOCNA010100862.1:0-26981 GCA_026546675.1 Papilio helenus | reverse complement strand
ATGTACCGAATAATGATTAAATCTATTAAATACACCATATATTACTGAAAAGTATTGTAAAGGTAAAAAATATATATTATGCATGGGTTTATTAAAAATAGAATATATAACAATATATATTGTAGAACTGGGGTCTATAGATATGAAAAAATTTTAATAACCATTCTTTAGGTTTACTTATTCTTGTCAACATTCTTAATAAATCTAATCCATGCACTACATTTATTATCTGTTAAGAGAAAATATATCTGGATATTTCTGCATTTGCTTAAGTGTCTTCTGGAGGAGATCAAGGCTAATTGGGGAAGAGAGTCTAGCCCATCCACGGACAATTACTTTTCCTTCTTCAATAGACCCAAGCACAAGAACTAATTCATTTTCTTTATCTGCTAGCAGAGTTGCATCTTCTAAAGAAGCTGTCTCAACTAGTACTTCTACTCCATCAATTCCTTTCAGAAGTAGATCATCTTCTCTTACCAGAAGAGTTCCAATGATAGAGCATTTTCTAGCAGGCATACTCAGTGATTCCTTGCTAAGTATTAAGTATGGCAGAAGAGTAGTGCTATGGGTTTGCATAAAAAAGAAAATATTTAGAAAATAAAAATAAAAAGATAAAAAGATAAGAGAGCAAGGCAAGAGAAAAGGGTGTGACTAAATAAGAAGGAAAAGAACACTAAAGGAAATAAATCAAGTGATCTAGATGAAATAAGCATAAATAGGTGAGATAAGCAGGTAAGAATGGCAAGAAAAGAGATATTTATACTATGTATCTTGGTTATAATGACAGCAAGAATATTATGTAGCTTAGATGCTCTTTGCAAAGGTAAAGAAAAAGAAAAAGACAAAGACAAAGTAAATGATGAAGAATCAATTGAAGAAATTGAAGAATTCGAAGAAGAAGCACGTAATCTCCGTGGAATCCCTACCGAACTAGATAAATCAAAAACAGAAGAAGTAAAAACCTTAGTACTAGTACTAGACTCTATAGGAGATAAGAAAGAAAAAACTGCAGTAGAATACAAAGAAAATACTATAGAAGGAGAAGTAAATGAAGTAGAAATGGAAGGACCACATGAAGTAACAGTTCTAGTAGAGTCGGAGTGTGGAAGTAGCTCCAGAAAAGCAATGATAGGATATGCAATGAAAACAGATCAGACTGTAACTGATATAATTATTAGAACTATATGTAACCATGAGAAGTGCTTATCTTTTGAGAATATTAAGGCATCTAAGATGAAAAGAAAAGTTACTAGTAATCTAGTGAGAAAGTATTATTATATAGAGTGTCTTAAAATAGAGGAGGAAGAGGAAGAGAAAAGAATGGCTTTTCGTAATATGCAAGATACAGGGGAATATAGCGATGAAAATATAGTAGATGAAATGTCTTCTCGTGCATTGAGAGAACTAATAATAGAAGGAGCAAGACTAAACAGAGAGATACGTAGAAAACAGGAAAGACATGATGAATTGCTTGGCCTGCTACTGCGTGATCTAGGTGACTTTAGAGCTTGGGCTACGCCTAAACTGATAAATGATCGAGAGGATCTTGAAGAAGTCAAAAGAGTTAGATTAGGCTTAGGCCCAAATATCTATTCAGATACAGATGATTCTAGTATTAGTGATACTATAACATCTGGGAATCAGTTAAATCTAGAGAAAGAAACAAGAGATGAAGGACATATAAAAGATGAGAGATATACTTCTCTAGGAAATAAACCATCACAGCACTCAGAGAAAAGTGATGCAGATACAACAAATACATCTTACAGTGGTGAATATATACTATCTTCTATTACAGAAGAAGAAAATAGCTTACATAAGAACACAAAGCCAGTAGTAATAGATGAAAATGCATTAAATCAAGGAAAGTATCCATGTGAGAATAACTGTGTAGTAGAAACAGAGACAAGTATCTTAGATCAATCAGAAGATACAGAGAAAGAAATATTTAGTCCTTTTAACGGTGATGTATGTGAATCATGTCTACTCTACTATAGCATCTGTAAACAAGGAGACTATTCAGATCTAAATAATATAAAGAATATAATAACACAAGAAAGCATAAATCCTATGCTCTCTCTGTTCATAAGCATGCAGGAAGATATGGATTATCATGAAATGCAAGAAATGCTGAAAAAAGCATATAAAGAACATAAGGAAGAGTGGGAAGAAGCAGATAAAAGAATATACAGTATTGCAACAAATCAATATAAGACATATACAATTCTTCCAATTACATCTGAGATAGTTGTAAAGTATTTAATGAATGCACTGCATCTAACAAGAGAGCTTATCTATGTGAAGAAAGAAGTATTGGAAAGATATCCAGATAGAAGCATGCTTGAGAGGAAGGCAGTAGAAGCAGTTTATAGATATCCAAAGTTTTCAAAGGTAAAATATAGTAAAGCATTTGGGATACAAGACCACTTTGCCCAAGAAAATACTCCTTATGGACTTGCATCATCTATAAGTACATCATTTCTGTATCATAGTTGGCTTCCAGGATCAAAAAGTTCTAATTTAGTTCTGCTAGATACAGAAGAGAATAATGCACTGTTTAATGATAAAGATATGCATATAATACATGAACATACACATACATATAATGCAGAATGTATTATCAGAAGTATGCATCTAATGCTAGAAATATATTATCTATTTTTTGCATTCATTGAAAGACAGGGTTTACTAGAGGATATTGATAAAAAGTACAATGATCTTATGAAGAGAACTAAGTACTTCAACATTGGCTCAATAATAATGTGGGAGAAATGGATGGAAGACAATGGCATTGAGTGCATACCAGATCTAAGAATACTACCACACTTCAAGAAGATATCTCGGGCAATGGCATTCAAGAGACTTGCTATAAGTATAGAGAATGAAGATTTATTTAGTTTCCACATACCTAAATATTCTAAAAAGAACTTAAAAGATATTCTAAAAGAAACAAATACAACTGCATCTGACTTTATTCAGTTTATGACTCGTATGTGCACCTATCTAAGCATCATAAATCAACCAGAAAGATTAGAAAAAGAAATGGATAATGATAAGATATGGGACTTTCTTCTGGAGCCATACAGAATAGATGAGCCAGTGGAAGCAATAATTGAGATTCTGAGAAAGATAAGTATAAATAACAAGTTCCCATTTATCCAGAAGACAGAAGAAGAGATGCTTAATCTTATGAGCATCCCAAAGGAGATAAGTTCTTTCCAGGTAAAGATGCTATGGTTTGTATGCTCGCAGTATGCAAATAGGTTTAAGAAGATCAATACAGCCTTGATTAAAATCAAGAGTATATTAGAAAAGTATGAAACATTAGTATTTAATCTAGATGATGCGAAAAAAGGGATAAAGATGTTTACACTTCGAAAGAAGCAGAAGCAAAAGGAAGCTGCTCATAGACCCTTCCAGCAACTATACAAGATGATTGACTTTGTTCTGCACTACTTCTCAAATGCACAGAAGGAGCTGATGTTTGAGACAGCCACAAAGAAGCAGGAGAAAAATATGGCACCATGCAAAGAAATGGAAAGATACATACTGGATGTGCACCAGATAAATACATGCTATCCAGATGAGATTGGAGTTGCAGATACAAAAAAGCCAGGAAAAGAAAAAGATTCAGTGCTTACGCCAAAGCTTCTGTATGAATGGATTCCAATTAACATTAGCAGTACAGGTCTCTTTACAATTGCAGGTATAGTAAATGGAAACAAGATAGATTATAAGACCAAGCAAGAAGAAGATATATGCAATGAGGAGGATAAATATAAATATAGTACAGCTTCAGATAAAACAGTCAATGAAGTTGTAAAGTCATATAGCACTGGTGAGGTAAATGCATTGGGTAATGCAGAGATTCCACTGCAAAAATCAAAAACTGCTATGGACTTTTTCCTGAAAAAGTTAAGAGACAATGAAAAAAAGAAGAGAAACAGTTATTCATTAGATGCAAAGGAGAAGCTGTCAATAACAAAGATAAAAAGCTATTTCATGGATCTAGATCCTGACCCAGATATGTTCTTTGTAATATGCAAATCAGAAGCACGTGGTTTATTCCATCTTATGGATATTCAGATTGTAAGTCCTATAATTAAGTATGTTAAGCTAGTTGTCCACCAGAAGCCATATAAAGAGTGTATGTATGAGCTAATACTACAAAACAACATATATAGTGAAATGATCAGACAGAATATAAAGATATATGAACTGTATGCAGATCTTATTTCAAGAACAAATGAAGATAACCGGCAGGAAAGAGCAAGTACAGAAGAGAATGAAGAGAAGATGGCATGCCTGGTTGAAGGATGGACATTCTTTTTAAGTGGTATTTTTGGAGAGACCAGCTGTGCATGGTTTAAATCTCTAGAAACAATCACAGAAAATACTTTGAATCTGTTGATACAGTTATGCGAATGTATAATAATGCAGGACAAAGTACTTGAAACAGGTGATCTACTCAAGTACGTTGAAGAAATAGAGTTTAGGCTTAGCTATACCTTTATGCTCTTTAAATCTCTGCAGGAACTCAGCAGAAATATAGAAACTTCTATAGGTGATAGTAATAGTAATAGCAGTAATAAGAGTACATCTGCATTAGCAGAAATAAGAAATGCTAATTCAAACTCCGAAGAGCATCCATTCTCTACATTTATTACACTAAAGAAGATTATAACAGATTGCAATAAAATACTTGACCAAATAACCCTGAATGAAAGAGAGGTAATTGTAAGAAACTACAATCAAGGGTTCCATAATATAGTTTTGACATTAAAAGAAAGTACTACACCTTTTGAATCTGCAAAAGACGATAAAGAAGAACAACATCCACACGATTTCTGTACCAGGAAATGCATAAGAAAGGTTATGGATAATAAGGCAAAGAAAGCATACCTATTTATCTCAAAAACATTCACGCAGAAATACTCAAGAATGCGATCTAATGAGTTCTATCTTGCATTTATGAGGGATTTCACAAATGAAATGAAAAGGCAACCAGAAAAAAAAGAAGGGAAGAAAAATGAGCGCCTGATCAATTAAGAATAGAAAAATAAAAATTTTATCTGTTCATATACTGTTTATTTTTTATGGAAGTTGTTGGCATGAATAGGTAAAACAAGTAAACCTAAAGAATGTTTATTAAAAATTTTTCCCATATTTATAAACCCTAAGCCTACAAAATACAAAATATAAACTAGTGAGATACTGGAGCTTTTGTTTTTGGCTTAAATGTAGTTAGAATATTTGTGCTAAACTGATTATCATCTGCAAGATAAAGGTCAGATGCCCATCCACCATGCAATTTTATGCTAGAAAGAAGCATTTCAGGCATTTCATTTGTGTACTGTGCAGGATTAACTCCTATTTTTGATATCTTTCTCTCAAGAGCACTGTACACTTCCTCTGATAATATGTACATCTCTCTTTCTTTCTTCTGATCATCTATCTTAAGTCTTTTCAGGTTAACAAACACAGAAAAGAATTCCTTTGCCTTATCTATATGTGAGTCAAGCAGAGAAAGTATAATCTCTGGAGCTCTCTCTGCTTTGTACGCCAAAAATAGCCAGCACAGAAAAGAGAGAAGCTCAAGTAAATGTTTTTCGCTAAGATTATAAGGGAATATTTCATTTACTAATGCTGAAATAGCAGTTAAAAGCAAATGTATTTCTGTATTTGCATACAATATTACTCCTTCTTCTACTATTTGCTGGAATAAAAATGAATTGGCTAGGTCTTTGTGCTGTGAATATGTACCATTTAGCAGAACAAATACAGATGCTTGTTCTAGGATTGGAGAACGAATTTGGTACCTAAGTAGATTAATTTGCAGCATTATTATAACAGTTGGTGAATACTTTAATAGCATGGCTATTTGCTCTTCTTTATCTGCACTATTTTCCAGGCTAAATGAAGAAGGATTTCCTGATATTTCCTGAGACCTATTCATTATCTTTGATATATCAATAGAAAACTCTGCATCCTGTCCTAATCCATATGCTAGCTTTTTTATCTCTATATATTCTTTTGCAGTATTTGAGGTTGCTACTATATGGTCCCACCCATTTCTTCCTCTATTCTCTATTACTGTAATAAGTTTTGCGGCTCTGAAGAATATCTGTCCATCTGTGCTGCCTGCTATTCTATGTAGCTGTGAAAGTATTTCTGTATCACAAATTATATCTATAGTACTTCTTTCTGCTATTCTTACAATTATGCTGCTTGGTATATCTTGCATAGATGTGGTAAGCAATGGAAATGATGTATTTATACTGTCTCCTACTAAAGCTTTTCTTGTAAGTGAAGCAATAGGCATATGATCTTCACATAGATTCCAATTATCTAATAAATCTATTTTAACTATTTGTAAAGCTCTTTCACATAGAATAAGTGTATCTACATCCTCTGGAGAATTAAGAATATGTGAAAGTAAATCACAAAATATCATTTGGGCTACTAAATCTTTACATTCTGTATCTATCTCTTCTTTTATCTGTGAAAAATAGTTTCTTACCATTATCTCTTGATATTTGTAATCTTTTATAAAGATAGATGCCAAGATTTGCACACAAACCCTAGGACAATCTATAAGATATAAACAGATAAAGCAGCTCTCCTTAGGTTTTCTACTTACTCTTTGCAGCATTTCCTTAAATTCTCTTCCTATAAGACCTAAAGCTTCTTTTCTAACTGCTCTTTCTTTGTCTCTTATTCGCTCTAGAATAAGTTGCTTAGCTTCTGGGGAGGCAAGCACTATCTTTGCATCTGCTAAACGTATTGCTCCTGCACGAACACTTCCAGAAAGATCATGCATTCTTTTTTTCCATATCTCAACTGCCATATTTTTTATCTCTTCTGCTGCAGCTGCTGTATAGAATGGATCTTTGGACTTTTTAAATAGTAGCTGTGGTATATGGCACCTGATCCATGCTGATCTATCCTCTGATAGAGATATAGCAGCCTGTAGAATCTCTTTTCTAACTGTACATTCAGATAGAAATAATATAAATTCTTTTTTATCTGCTAACTCATCTAAGCATTGTTCAATTAGATCCAGAGAAATAATACTCTTACTGATCTGGTTAAATCTTTTTATCAATTCTATTCTCCCTGTCTTTTTTTCTAGCACTACTTCTTTTACTGCTGGTGCAAACAATAATCTATGTTTTTCTATATATGATTCAAGGCATACATTTCCTTCTGCTGCTTTTTCAACTACTCTTTTCTTTGTTTCTTTTCCTATTTCTTCTTCTTTCTCTTCTATTATTGACTGTAACATATCCTGTGCCCATTTCTTTGAAAACCAACTAAGAGATATTTTAGCTAATTCATTTATCTTCTTTCCTGAAGAAATAAGTGCTACCATTTTATATCCTGCTACTATTTCTAATGCTTTTTGAGTATCTTCTTCCTTAACGCTTTTTATTAGATTCTTTATTACTGTTTCTATTTCTTCATCTGAAAATGGATTCCATGGAGCAGCTATTCGTAGAAGCTCAACAGCTGCATATACAGCATACTTTCTGCTTCTTCCTTCTTTCTTTAAGGCAGCAGACACTGCTTTAGATAAAGCCTCTAGCTCTGGAGAGCTCTCTGTTTGTGCTTCCTGATGCAGAGCCTCGTATATCTCTCTTGCTGGTCTCCTGCACAGTTCTAGAAAACGGTTCATGCGCTAAAAAAAATAAGGTAAAAAATGCGCTAACCGGGAATCGAACCCGGGTCTTAACCTTGGAAGGGTTGCGTTCTACCATTATACCATTAGCGCTCATATCTTCTCTCTACTTGGAGACTCTTTCTCATAGGCCATTTAGGTTCTACAAATTTCTTTTTGCTGTTTCTCTCTTATTGTATGCCAAGACAGAAGCAGCAGAAGGACGTACGTATTTCTCCTGGGGTTGTATTTGACACAAAGGTAGTTGTACTAAAGAAGACTCCTCCACCACAGGCTAAACCACAACCAGTACCTGGGGTCTCATCATCTGTTAGATACAACAGAGACACAGATACACTTATAATTACCAGATTCCCTATTGGATTTGGAAAGAGGGTGCGGGCTGCCAGAGAGGCTCTATCTATGACTCAGAAACAATTAGCTGCAAAGATAAGCAAGCCTTCTACTGTGATTGCTGATATAGAGAAAGAAGGAGCTATCTACGATAAAGATCTTGTTCTACGCATTGAAAAGGCATGCAATATAAAGTTTGATCCAAAGTATCATCTTAAGTAGTAGAGATTTATTTAGGGCAATCTTTTTCCACTAATAAACTTATTCTTTTTGTTTGTGCTGGAAAAATAAGTAATTCTGTTTATTAATTGTTGTGTATTAGTTTTAATATATTTAATTAGTTATAACTAATGAATTAAATAGTAATTAAGGGAGTCTCTTTTTCTTTTACAGTTCTATGCCTGAATTTTCTATTAGGGTTTTTTTATCAATATTTTCCATGTTTGTAAGTACGTTATCCATTATTTCTTGGAAGATTCTTTTTCTTTTACTTAGGTTTTTCTTATCTGCAGATATTGTCTTTTCTAGATTTTGCTTTTTTTTTGGGTCAATCTGCTCTGCTCTTCCTTTTATCTTCTCTACTTTGTTTTTCTTAGCTTTTATCTCTTCTTCTAACTCTGAGAGTGTTTTTTCTAGCTCTTCTTCTGTAGGTTCCTTCTCTAATTGTGTATTTATCTTTATTAGTTCCTTTGCTCTCTCTTTTATTTCTTGTATCTGCTTCTCTAACTGTTCTATCTTTTCATCTGCTTCCTCTGGGTTATAGGTTACATCTTCTTCTTGCAGGGGTGCATATATTCTTGATGCACCCATCACTCTTTCTATTACTCTTTCTTCTTTCCCAAGAGAAATTAAGGTCTGTTTAATACAAGGAAGTGAAGCTGTCACTGATTTTTTTTGCTGCAGACTTAAATGAATTTCTTGCACTGACATTGGTTTATTTTTCTCTTTCAATATATTAACTATTTCTATTGCTACATTCTCTTTTTCTTTTTCTGGGTCTTTTTTATCTGCTACTACTACTGGCTTTCTAACTCTTTTTTTTGGCTGCTCTTCTTCTTCTGTGAAAGTATCTGACTCTTCGCTGCTCAACTGCTCTATATCTTCTTCTATTTCTTCTTCTACTTTCTTTGCTCTGGTTTTTTTCTGCTCACTTGCTCTTTTAATAGCCATAAAAAAATTAGAATACAGAGGAACTACAAATATGTTTTTTATTGAGATAAAATTGTAAAATTATTGAAATACTTATTTTTCTATTTTCTATTTTTCTATTTTTCTAATTTAAATTAATATTATTTGTACTCTTCTATTTGTATATGAATATGTATATGAATATGAATATATGAATAATAAATATATCTTTTATCTTCTTAGTTCTAGAAGCAGAGGATGTGGATTAGAGCTGCATACAGCAAGCATAGAACCAGATGGAGAAAATTGTATCTGATATATTCCTGAGCCAACATTAAACTCTTTTGCAATCTCATGAGATCGAGTATCCCATATATTCACTATACAATCAAGACCTGCAGATGCAATTAAACTGCCATCAGGTGAAAATGCAACTGAGTAAATTGGTTTTTTATGTCCTGATAGGGTAGAAAGTAAACTTTGTTTTTCTATATCCCAAAGACATACATTTGAATCAAAAGATCCTGATACTATATATTTGCCGTTTGTGTCAATTGTATAAACCTCTTTCTTATGTGCTTCAAGAGTGCATATAGCATCTGATATATTATAATTCCATAGTTTTACTGTTGAATCATCTGAACAGGAAACAAGAAGATTTTCTGCTTTTTTCAATGCATTTACTTCTCCACTGTGTCCCCTTAGTATTACAGTTCCTTTCTCTTTCTCTACACAGCAAATATTTCCATCTACACTGCATGTGGCAAATCCTGAGTCAAATGGAATAATATCCATTACAGCTCCACTATGCAGATTCCATCTCTCTACTTCTACCAGAGATTGTTTATGTATCTCCCATCTTTTACAGACTCCATCCCAGCCACCAGTTAGAAGATTTGGTCCTTTCAAAGAAACTGCAACAACTGGACCTTTATGTGCTTGTGATATCCGCCACTCTAACTGTCTATCAGAGACAAAAAGATCACCATTATTTGTGGCTGCAGCAATAACTGTAGATGATATCTGCTGTCTGGTAAAGAATGAATTTGACTCAATAGATATACCTGTTATACCATGTGAAGATCCTTCATTTACTCCTAGCTTCCATTGATTCTGTACTTGTTTTTGTGGTGGCAGCCAGAGAGATAAATTGCAACTTCTGCTTCCTGTAATAAGTTCTCCTGTGCTAGACCAAGCACATAGACTTACATCACTTTCTTGTGACTGGAGATAGATAGGAGTTGCCTCTAAAGCAGTTTCAATGCATTTATGTGGAGTAGATATACTGTATGTTGAGGCACACTTTTTAATTCTGTTATTCTCGTCTGTGTGCATTTCAATATATTCCATTTCAACTCCTCTTGTTACATACTTCTTTATTGCATCATGCAGTATTTGTGGAACCTCTGTATTATCTTCTAACATACTTTCTCTTCCAAATACATATGCGGAATGGTGGTATCCTTCTTCAAGTAGATATCTATAAATGAGATAGTTTAGCTCTGTGCTTGTGAGAGTAATCATTGCGAAAAAAAAGTGCTTGCATCTATATTAGTGAAGCTAAGTTTAAATATGAGGTAATCATGAAATAAAAGTAAAATAAAAGTAGAATAAGGATATATTTAGATTATAATTGAATAATTATTATAGATATTTCAATAACTATATACAATCATACAACTATACAATCATATATATAATAGATAGATAAAAATAATATAGAATCTACAATTGGAGATAATATCTATATCTGAGTAAGAAAATGAATAGAATAGAGAAGTTACTTTCTAATTGATAATTATATTATGTAAATAAAATAATTTATTTGCTTATGAAGATTGGAAGCCTGTTGGAGCGCATACCTTTCTACTCTCTTTTCTTCTCGCAGGCTGAAATAGAATACTACAACAAAATCTCATTGCGTACTTTTTTACTACAGCTTGTAAATGCAATATATCTTTTGAGCAGTGCATATGGTATATGGGTTGGACTGGGAATAGCATGCAATACAACAAGTCCTATTGTGGTGGTGCTGAGTGAAAGTATGTATCCAGGATTTAGCCGTGGAGATATACTATTTCTGCAGAACTGGGAGAAAGAGGAGGCTACAGGAGATATATGTGTGTTCCAGCTAAAAGAAAAAGAGATACCAATAGTGCATAGAATAATTGATAAGTTCTATATGCAGTTCAGAGAGAATGGCCAGCAGTATATAATGACCAAAGGAGATAACAATAGAGAAAATGATGATTTTTTGTATAAAAAAGTAGGTAAATCATATCTGCAAAGAAAAGACATAAAGAACTTTGTGTTTGGAACAGTGCCATGGATTGGAATGGTAACGATATGGTCTAATGCATTTCCAAGCCTTAAATTTATGATAATTCTATTACTCTTTATTGATATGCTTTTCACAAAAGATGAGACAGCGGGAATGATAGAGAATGTGGATGTACAAGAAGATAAAAAGAAACAGAAATAAAATTAATAGTAAGAAAAATAAAAGTACATTACTATTCTAATATAATTTATGTCATATATTTTATTTTTAATAAACCATGCACAACATATTATAATTATAGATATAGACATTATTTATTTTTTATGTATATAAATATATTAGAATTAGGTATTATATTATTCTTTTCTTATTTCAGTACAGAAATTATTCATTCGAAACTCTTCTGAGTAGAATGGTCGTGGAAAGGTAGAATTAATGGAGCTGGAAGAGAAGCAAACAGAAGAAAGATTTCTATTCCATGTACTAGATGTATAATAGACAGGTAAACTATCTGTTATACATAAAGAAATACTTTTTTGTAGATTTAACTGAATATTCTCATTTTTTATCTCTTTTGTATATATTCCAGATATACATTCACCTGTTTCTATATCTATCTCAATGCATAGCAAAGATTCAGGAAGAGATATATGTATAGGATTTTTATACATAATAGGTAATCCTTTGCTAAATAGAGTACGTGTATATATAATTCCTATAATAGGATAAGGAAAAGAAAAATTGCATACTTCTATTTCTTCTACTATTCTAAATCTTTTCTGTTTAAATTCCTGTGTAGGAACAAAAAGAGCTTCTATTTTATCTGTATTTCCCAGAAGAAAACCAAATACAGGAAAAAGAGTATCTGATATAGAACAGACTACTTCTAAAATCTGAAAAGATATATAGTAAGAAGAAGCAGAGATATTTTGTAAGTTATCTAGAACATAAGGAGTGACCATACGCCAGTATGCATATCTTTCATGCCACTCAGATATTTCTGGCTCTGGCCTACATATAGAAGATGGAAAGAATGAAAATATTGCATCATTTTTGCAGAATACAAGATGTTTGTAAGTGTCCTGAGCAAAAAGTGGGTCAATCATAAGAGTATCTGTAATACCCATTTTCCTTGCTGCTGCAGTACATAAATTATACATCATACTGTTTTCCTTTTCTATCCAGAGAGAATCAGAGATATCTATATCAAATAGTTCAAGGGATTTCTTATCTACATCTTGAGAATGTCTAAGAATAAGTGCAGTTCTGCAAAGAGATGTATATGCACTTATATCCTTCCATTTAGCATATAACACTCCAAAAGTATCTGTGAGCATATCTAAGGATAAAGAAAAAGATACTTGGTGCATAAGACATGCCTTCCCTGAATTTGCAATAAGAGAGCAGAGTTTTTCATCAGCAAATATATGTTGTAGATGTAAATAATGATCTAAAGATTGGAAAAAGCTATTAAGTATTTTTGTAACTGTACATTTCTTCTTTTCTTTATGTGCAAGGTACTTTCCAGTAGAAATATCAAGTGCATACAAAGAATAATCCTTCATACACATATATACAGCATTTGGATACTTAAACATCTCCTGTGGATCTTCAATTAGTATATTATCTGTAGAAAGTAGTTGATTGAATCCAACAAGATGACGAACTCGTCTTTGAAGTATCTTTACTGCATTTAAAAATGGAATAGCTGATAGAAGATCATTTTCTACTATATCTGCAAAAGGTTGAGCTGAAAAACAAGAAGAAACACATAAATACTCACATCGGCATATGTCTACAAGAACAACAAACCCAATACGACCATAAAATCCAGATATATCACCAGATGCTAGAAGTGTTTCATTTATCCACATTTCTGCCTCTTCTGCAAGAGATATTGAGTCTGCATTACCCCATCTCATTCGAACCAGGCACCAAATAGGATATTTATATTCATCCACATGTAATAGAAGAGATGGACATATTGTCTGCATAGAAAGTAAAGTTTTATCTCTGATATCTCTATTTCTAGGTAATATATAAGTCTCTGGTGAATGTTCAGCTAAATCATTTATCTGAATAGAGTATATATTCATTTTTAGAGTATTTCTATTTAAGATATAGAAAACACTTGAAATGATCTCTTTATGTATCTTTCCCCAGAGACAGTCACTGAACATTTTTGTATAACTTATTCTAAGTGAAGAAAGCTTTCCATACATAGAAATACATGTACTTTCTATAAGACTAGGATGTCCTACATTAAGAGTTTCTCTATTGATTGCTGGGCTCCACCAGAGAGTAAACATTCGATTTGGAAGCCTTGCAAGATCACCAGATTGTGCTTTTGTACGTTTCTTTTCTATTATTTTTACTTGTCCAATAAGTGAAGCACTTTTATCCATATCTATCTTATTTTTGGTAAAAAGTTCGTTATTATACTTACTGATATTTCTTTTTGATATCCATTTCTGGCAGGCAGCTGGATACAATGTATTGCGACAAACAAATTCATAATGAATGCTAGGAAGATATTGTCTATACACTGACCATACAATCCATCTGCCATCATGTGCTTCTTCTGTCCATCTTCTATTTCCTGTCTTTATGTATCTTCTTGCTCGCCATCCTCTTTCATATGATAGAGTATTAGATGTATTATGAAGAAGAGAAAGACGAGGAATCCCAGTTGTATGTATCTGTATTCCTTGTGCAGATAGAGAAGATAGAGCAGAAATAATTTTTGAATCATATAAATCTTCAGGTACATTTTCAAGATAGGAAGAAATATATGAATATGCATCATCTGATTGTTCTATTTCAATTTTCCAGGAAGGGGTGCAAGAAATAAGGGCTTGTGCAGAGAGTAGGTTAAGGCCACCAACTTCTTTTTCTGCATGGAATAGATAGTTAGGATATCTTTTTTTTACTTTTGAATTGATTATTTTCATAATTTGTATTTGTATTTTCTTTTCAGCTGCTGTTATAAGTTCTGTAAACTCTTTGGAAATAGCCTCTCTGAACAAAAGAACAGTATGAAGTAGTAAAGAGTTCCATCTGCGTACAATAGAGAAGAAAGATGATCCTATAGAATCCTGTACTATCTGCATTATTCTTTGCTTAAAATGAAGTATAGCTTGTGGCTGTGTATGTAGAGAGACTGAGTGGTTGGTAGTATATATACATAGGTCTTGCATATCTAGAGAAAATGGATAAGAGTATATTTCAGTACATGATATATGCAATGTGGCACGCCTGATAAATGGACGTAAATTAGATATAAGAATATTCTTTTGTTTGCAGGAACAGTTACAACTAGAGCAAATATTATTATAGGAACAAATCTTTTTATGAATGCATTTCTTTTCTTCTTTGTTATCTATTAAAAATCTACTGCATTGAAATGAAATATGATTATCTGAAACAAGATTAGCTAAAGAGGATGGAGAAGGTACAAGTAGGCGTTGGCAATTAAATACTTCTGTTTTTTCCTCTATGTCTGTGTGTATAATATATCCTATATATCCTAGAACTGTATATCCTTTGAAGGAAGATATACTATTAGCATTGATATCTATATTGAGTTTATCAGATAGATCAGCACTTAAAACATTATTCTTGGAAAGTAAAGACAGGGGCTGATCTATAAGATATATACTGATACATGTAATATAGTATTGTATAAGAAAAGGCGAAAACTCAAATCCCTGAAATATACCTTTTTTCTGCACATATTCCATATCTTTATATGATATTACAGCAGATAATCTAGCAGATAAATAGGAGATAATCTCAGTAGAGAATATAAGAGAAAGAAAAGAAAGAAGAAATGGTATTTCAACATCTTCAACTAGAGAAGAGAAATCTATTGTGCTAAGATAAACTGGTTTATGTGCCTGATTAAATATTGAGTTTAAATACTTCTTAATATTTTCTCCAACTGACATAAGTGAGACTGGAAGAGGCTCTTCATCAATTGGAAGGACACAAACATTAAGAATCCCTGAATTATAAGCAAACCACCTGAATAAATGCTCTAGAAATAAGTCAACCAATTGTTCTTCTATTTTTGTAGTATATATTACTTTATCTTCTAGCATATTAAGAGAAAATGAAGAGAATACATGCTTTCTTCTAATATATTCCTGAATATCTAATAAAGTTTGAGTAAGAGTTATTTTGCACCTAGCTAAATATGCTAGTTCTTCTTGTTCCTTTTTCTTTAGCTGCTGCCGAATAGTATATCTTTTTTCTAGTTCTATTATAGCATTGAATAGAATACTGCAGAGAACTTCTTCAGGGTAAAGAGAAAGAGAAAGTTTATCTGTAGTAAAAGATAAGTTTTTTTTAACTTTTTCAATTAGAATTGAATTACTTAAATAATTTTGTGTGTCTTCTTTTGGAATATTATCTGTACTATCTTTATCTGTATTATCTAGCTCCCAAAGCATATCTGGTAGATTATCTCTGCGTTGCATCTTCATATAAATACGTAACATACGTCCTTGCACTCTTTGCATTTTCTTCTTATCTGTTTCTTTTCCCATTGCAATTCTTTTCCATTTGTTTAGGGCTTCTTCTGCCCAGATAAGACCTCGTTTCTCTACATGCTCCAGAATGAGAGGGGGAACATTCTGAATAGATATATCTGCCTTCCATTGCTTCCAGGCCCTCTGAAATATGTTTAACAATCTTTTTTCTTCTGATATTGATATTTTTGATTTGTCTGATATTTGTATCTTTGCTGCATGTTCTAATAAGTCTTTTCTGCATTTAATATCTCTACTTGAATCTTCTCTTTGAGCAGTTATAGGCTTTTTGTGCTTAACTCGGCCATTGCATCTTCTTTGTACGTACTGGGAAAGTCTAGAGGATAGTAAAGGTGCTGTTCCACGGAAAAAAAGGACCCAGATACGCCATAGCTCACACCATATAAGGGATGCAGGTCCTTTTGAACGTATAAGCATTTTCTGTACATGTGATGCCTTTTTTATCTGCTGAATAGATGAGTATTTATATCTATATATTCCTGTTACTTTTCCAACTGATGAAAATATCTCAAATATTCTTTTCATTCTATCTATATCTGTATTTGCTTCAAGGGCATTAGCTATCTGTGCAATGAGCTTAAGAGATTCACGAAGCACATGAAAAGACTGTCCTAATCGACTCTTCTTTCTTTCCTTTGTTGTTACTTTTCTTTTCTTCTTTATTCTGCCACTTTCTGTAACAGTCAAATACCTTATTTTTCTTTCTTCTAGAACATAGTTTAAAATGCGATTGGATAGTAAGAGAAAAAGCTTTGTTAGTTTAATCCATTCTATATTTGTTACAAACTCTTTCTTTACTTTCTCTGGATATCTATAAATATTTGTGTGGTTTGATATAGGTTTTTCATTATTATTGCATTTATCAATATGTCTGTTGGATATATTGTTTTTCTGTGATGGAAAGAAAGATATATCTTCTCTTGATACAGTTTTTGTACTGGGCAATGTATGTGCGCTAAATAATTGAGTAGATGGATGCTTTGGCAGGATCTTATTCTTATATTTATCAGTGCCATATAACAGTGGAAACATATTTTCTTTTTCCTTATATATAATACTATCTGGAAATGTATATAATATTTTGGATCGTAAAAATATATATTCATTTACTGTCCATTTTTGTTTCTTTCTTTCTTTTATCTCTTTTCTATTTTCCTCTGCTTCTTTATATGCATAAATAGCAGAATACATCCAGCTACAGTAGTATTCAAGAGGGCTGTCTGTATGCATTCCTTTTATGCTATGGATTAGACCATTTGCATCGTAATAGCATAGAACTTTCTTATCTACCTCCCATGGCATTGGAAATGTCTGCAGGAGTGAGTGAATAACTTTAGGAAGACAGATTAAACCATATAAAGGAGAATCTATACATCTTCTTGGTGGATCTGTGATTATCTTCTGGAGATATTCCTGGGGCATGACAAAGGGACCTTTTCCATGTAGATTATCCATTACAAAATTTGCTGTGTATGAAGTATTTATACATAGAAGAAAATGTATTTATTTCTAGAGGCTTAAGCATTTATATTTATATTTATGTAATACTCTACTGATCAGGTTTAGGTTTACAAAATGGTAAAAGAATAGAAGTATTATTCATACAATCAGGAACTGGAATATTCATTAGAGAAAGAATAGTAGGAGCTATATCTGCAAGTGTATACTTTTTATCTTCTTTCTTATTTATCTCCCATACCTTACTTGATAAAAGTGTATCAGAAGAAACAAAAATACAGGGCACTCTATTTGTGCTATGCGATTTAACAGGCCCATGCTCATTCTGCATTATTTCAGCATTTCCATGATCAGCAGTAATCACAAGCACATAATTATTCTTCAATGCAGCTGCACTTAGCTTGTCTATTTCATGATCTAAAAATGAAACAGCTTTCTTTGTTGCCTCTAGATTACCTGTGTGTCCTACCATATCACAATTTGCATAATTGGCTAAGATAAAATCTGTTTTTAACTCAATTTGTGATATAATTTTGTTTGTGACTTCAGCTGCAGACATTTCAGGTACAAGATCATATGTTGGTGCTTTTGGACTAGGAACTATAACTCTATTCTCATTCTGCCTTTTCTTTTCCTTTCCACCATCAAAGAAAAACGTTACATGTGCTAATTTTTCTGTTTCAGCAATTCTTGCCTGAGATAGACCTGCTTTTTCAATTACATCACCAAGTGTTTCTTCTATCTCTGGCCGCTCAAATAGCACTGTATTTCCTGCTTGTTCAGAAAAAACACGTGTCATAGTTATAACCTTTGCATAATTACTTATTTTAGTATATATCTGTTTGACTCGATCTACACGAAAATTAGATATAATAACAGGATCTTTCTCTTTTATCTCATGGCCTGATATACAGTAAGGTAAAAAAAATTCATCTGTTATATTTTTGCTGTGCATTTGTTTTATATGCTCTTCTATTAATTCAATATTCTTTTTCTGTGAGGCAGTAGTATTTTTTATCTGGATCTTTGGTCCATTTGATGCATTTGTTAGAACATTGTAGGTAAGATTTGTTCTATCCATTCTTTTGTCTCTGTCCATTGCATAGTATCTTCCAGAGACAGAAGCAATATATGAATTTGGTGGTAGATGCTCTGATATACTTCTTAAATACTCTAGATAGACTGAAGGACGTGTATCTCTTCCATCTGATATAGTATGTATATATACAATATATTTTTTATCTGTTAGTAAATATGCAAGATCAAGAATATCTTTCCAGTGTCCATGTATATTTCCATCTGAAAGTATACCTAGAATATGTATGCATTTTGATTTATCACTGTTTATATTTTCTATCTTTTCTATAATAGTATCAAGAATAGGTTTATCTCTTTCTTCAAATACCTTTCGAATGCGTACACTGTCCTGCAGTACTTTGCGTCCTGCTCCAATTGTTAGGTGACCTACTTCAGAGTTTCCCATCATTGTATCTGCTGCCAGACCAACATATGTTCCATGTGCATAGAGAAGACTATTAAGATACTCATTTCTCAGCCGATGCATGCATGTAGGAGATGCTTCCTCTATTCCATCTATTATATGCTCATTCTTTTCTTCATTTACTCCCCATCCATCAAGGACCACTAAGCAGCACCTTACTCTCTCTAATTTTTTCTGCATGTATTTATATTTTGTTCTTTGGTTTGTATATTTTGTTTTGCAATGATAATTGTTAATGCTGCTCCTATTGATCAGTCAGGAAGAACAGTCTTACTTTCTGCATACTATACAGAAAAAGGAAGAAAAGTTACTGTGCTAAGCTATAATGGCTGCAGAGACATTGGATCTATTAAACAGAACATTCAGATTAAGTATTTAAATTATGTAGATACAAAAAGTAAATCAGGAATATGGAGAGTATTAGCACTAGGTATTAAGTTTTTCTATCTGAATGTGGCAGTATTACTGTATATTATATGGGACCTACTAAGAACAAAAAGAAAGAAAACAGCATGTGTTATGTTTGTTGTTCCTCCTGTATATGCATTTATTGTACCTATCCTAGTATTACGGATGCTTAGAAAAAGAGTGATAATAGATTGGCACAGAGTAGAGGAAAAAAGATTTACAGCAGGAATGAGAGCTCTTGCAGGAGCTGCAGAGAATATTGCTGTGACAGAGGGAATGTGTAGGTTTCTAAGGGAAAGAAAAGTAGAGAATGTAAAGTTAAAAACAGATGTATATCTCTCAAAAAAGATGCAGAAGTACTGGAGAATTCAGAACACCAAAAGAATGACACGAGAAGAAGTATTTGCTCTACTAATGGAGAGATATCCAGAGTATAGGAAAAGTCTTATGGAAGTTGATCAGAAAGCAGCTATTGGAATATGTAGTACAAGCTATTCAGCAGAGGAGAATATAGAAGAAATGTTACATGGAATTCAAAAGATAAACAATGTATCTGGAACACTTATTCTTACAACCAAGAAAGAAATTATCTATAATCATTCAAGCATAAAAGTGATAAGAATATTTCTAAACTATTCTGATTATCTGCTGCTTCTTTCTGTTGTAGACTTTGGCATATCCACTCACCAATGCAGCTATGATTATCCACTTAAAATAGTAGATTATGTGCAACATAGTATTCCAGTTATTGCACATAGTAGCACTCCTTATATTAGTGGAATAGATCATGAAAAGTACATCTTCCGATATAATACAGAGAAAATGCGTAATGCACTTATTTCAAAGATGTTTTTATGGCAGACACCAACAAGAATGAAGAAAGCAGAAAAAATAACAGAGAATGAAGATATATTTGAGGATATACAATCACTTCTTTATTCATTTACATGTCCAGAGAAAGCGAATAAGTCATAGGTAGATTTTATAGTAAATACTTGTATATTATTGTCTTTGTATGAATTATGAATGGAGATATTTTTATACCTATAATAGGTTGAGTTAATATTTTTAGGTTTACTATGTTACTGTTATTTAGAAGGCTGCTATGGGTCTAGTTGACTTTATATGATTAGGTTGTTTATTTGAGGTAATTAGAAAAGAGGTATTTATATCGATGTTATCATTAGAATACTTTGAATTTTTTGAATTCTTAGTATTATTCTTTATAGTATGTCTCTTCTTTTCTATTTCTTCATTTAATTTATTATATTTCTTCTGTTCTTTTTTGTATTCTAAGGTATTAAGATTAGTATTGATATTATTATTGATATTTGTATTAGTGTTATTGGACTTAGAGTTTAAAGTTTCTGGATTGGAGCAGGCAGATGAATCTGAATCTATATCTGTTTCTGGATCTTTTATCGTTTGAGTAGATTCTTCTTCATTACTATACTCACTTATATTTATATTTAGTGTACCATTTCCTTGACTATGTTCTAAGTTAACTTTATTTTCCATACCTAAAAAAGAGGAAGAAGTAGTAGACTCCAGATCATCTGATTTTTCTTTAGATTCATTTTTTATTAAAGTTTCACTTTTACATATATTATTTTCAGCTGTTATTCTTTTTAGATGCTCTGTTCTATTATTAATAGGATTCTCTACCATTATAACATTATTTCCTTTTTCATTCTCTTTTTCAATACTTAGCTTCTTAGGTTTTTCTTCTTTCCTTTTCTGATTGCTAATATTTCCTATATATATTTTTTTATCTGGATCAGTATTTATATTTATATTTGTATCTGTGCATTCATCTGTATCTACAATAAGCTTTTTAACTGATGTAATTGGGTTGAAAGATGAAAAAAGCATTCCTGCTATACTAGTGGAATTTAGAGGATACTTAATATTTTCAAGGTTTATGTCTCCTTTGCACATAAATACTTCTGGAAGTATAAGCTTTTTATCCAATAGCAAGATAATTTTATCAAAGAATAATCGCAGAATATTGAGTGTAACTAAAATATAAATAGAGTTCATTGGACTTTTAAATAGGTAAGAGCAAAGTAAGAAAATCCCTATGCATGCATACATGTAATACTTGGTTATTCTCTCACATGAGATTATATAGTATGCAATGCCACTAGCTAGCAGATACATAATTGTTTTTCTTAGCCACTTCATGAGGCTTGTTTGTCTTCTCTATTTATACTTTTTTATCAGAAATATTTCTTATCATTGTCTTTTTTCCTTTATGCAATCAGATTATAGGTTTTTAGAAAAAAATTTGCATTTAAGACCTATTAGCATTTTTCTTTGTATTTTCTGTATATTTAGTAGATCATATATTTTTTAAACATCGAGATCAAAAAGGTACAAGTAAAGAAATGGTAAAAATATCTCTGTGACATTCTCTAGGATCCTCTTTTTTACATTTATTTGCACAGATGGAGAAATGTAGATATAAAATAAAAAGAACATACAAGTATATAGAAGAAGAAATATCTAGTGGAGAAGCAATAAGAAGACCTAGACAAACATTTAAAAGCTATTAGCTACCTTTCTCCTTAATCAAATACAGAGCTACATATACTTCTGTGTTTGGTCTAGAGAAATTCCGGAGAAAATAGGAGAATTTTTTTGTTAATGGACAATGCATAAAGAAAAGCTATGGAAGCTCAGTGTGTCATTAGAGAACTCATATCTTAGTATTTTGACTAAGTGCTATGATGATATAGAGGTGGATATTACTCAGGAGCCAGAAACAAAGATTATAGATGTAGAAGGGAAAATGATTAAGGGAGCTGGAAAAGCTATTACATATTATCTGCAAAAAAAGGAAATATCAGAAGAAGCCATAAAGAAATGCATAGGCGTACTCTCTCTCCGGCCACAGCAGATGTGTGCATATTCTCCAGAGACGGAGGAGACAATAGATGTTATAGTTGCTGTGTCTAAGATACGAAAATGGATATTTGAGGGTCTAATACTCAACAAAGTATCCGAGAATATTATTGAGAAGCTTATGCAGGTACATGAAAAATATCAGAACATATTCTGCAAGCACACAAAAGAAATACTTGTTCCAAGCAAGGATATTAAGTCAATATGTAGCTTCTATAAGGTAGTTATTTGCTCAGGGAAAATTGAGTCAATTATTGATCATCCAAATGCAGATACTCTTTATATAGAAATAGTAGATTTCTCCTATGAAAAAAGAACTATAGTAAGTGGGCTAAAAGGAAAATATGCAAAAGAAGGGCTTGTTGCCCAGAACTGTTTATTTGCACTGAATCTTAAGCCTGTTTCTTTTAAGGGAACATTATCATTTGGCATGATTTTATTTGCAAAAGATACAGAGAAAAAAGCAGGATCTCCTATATTTACAGAAAAGAATGGAAGTCGTTTAACTCTTAAAAAATATCCTTTATCTCTTATCTCTCCATTCCCACTTACTATTGGAGACTGCAGTAAAAAAACTCTTGAAACATTCTTCTCAAATATCTCTGTTAAGGACAATATACTTATATACGATGGACTGGAGACAGAAGTAGATGGTAGAACTACAACCTTAACAGAGATACATAATGGAACAGTATCATAGACTTATTTCATAATCAATCTGTTTATTACAGAAAAAATAAAATAAAGACAGAATAAAACTATCAAAGAAATAAAATCTTTTTCTTTTACAATAATATGTTATATACTTTAGTTTTAATAAACCCATGAACTACATATTATAAATACATAAACATTTGATACTATTTGCAGTTATTGTGCATTTGTATATCTATTTATTTTGGTAACCTAAAAAAGAGTTAGATACTGAGTATTTGTTCTAGATAAGTAATGCATCCAGCCAGGCACGTTTTTCATCATTCCCTAACTCTGCTGTGGCTGTTGTCTTGAATAAGCTATCTAAGATAATAATTTCTGTGCTTGTTGTTTTATTTCCAACAAAGCATGCAAAATCATTTACAACTACTCCACTGCCTACTACATCTGATCCTCGATTAACAGTCCCTGGTACAACCTTTATGCCAAGTATATCAGACATTTCTGATACTTCCTCTGCTGTTGTTTTTGATCCACATAACATTGCTGTATTATTCATCACTGAGTATACACCAACTAAACCATTTTCAAGAGTATACTTAAACACTTCAACACCAAGAACATCTGATACTATTTCAACAGTCTCAGGAGACATATCTGTATGTACTAAAGCTGAGTGATCATTGCAGACAACTACATTACCAAGTGCATTTAACTTTTCCTCAATTCTTCGAACTCTAATCTTCTCTGGCAATGAGTTTCTTATGTGTTGCAGCTCTTGATCAGTTGTAGTTGATGCAAGAAGTAGTCCTTTTGAATTTCCCACTGACTGTGCTCCAACCATTTTAATCCCATTGATTGTACACCGAACAACAGGTACATTAAGTACGTCTTCAAATGCAGAGATAAATCCAATATTATCTGCTGCGCCAACTAAGGCATACATATTTGTTAGTCTTACATACGCACCAATCTCCTGCGAAGTCTCAAAACTAATTCTCTGACTCATACAAATTTTTTTGTGGTACTTTTTATTTATCTGCTGTTTTTTGTTATCCCTTCCATTGCTGTTATATTTCTGTTATATTTCTAATATTATCGCTGCTGTATTTATATACTACTTTCTGTAGTATTCATAGAACTTATGCAGCTCACTTTTAATTAAGTCTATCTCTTTTGGCACTGGAAAAGATAAAGGCAGTTGAAATATAACTGTTTGAAGAAATAGCATTCCTCTAAACACATACTCAGCAAGTGAAGGTCGTGAATCTCTGTTCAGATCCTTCTCAAGAAGATTTGCATCAAAGCATTTTATGCACATAGGCTTTTTTAGTTGGTCTTTTTTTGTATCCCTATTTTCTTTCTCTTCATTTGCATGTCTAGTACATACGATAACTCCATTTGATATTGAACGCAGCCGGAAGAGTATTAAAGAAAACTCCTGAATCCATTTTGATTTGTCTTTTTGTGATCTCTTTTTTGGGTATTCATGGAAGTCAAGTGAATAATAATCTTTTAGAGAATACATTTCAAGAGAAACATCTTTTTTTGTTTTTTCTATGTTCATTTCTTCTATTTTCTTTCTTTCTCTTTCTTCTGCTTCTTTTTTCTCTGCATCTATCTGTGAGAGTTTATCTACAGTCCATTTAAAGAACTTTCTGAATGCTGCTGAGTCAACAGAGGAAATTGAAGTGCCATAACTTGATGTTTCTAGAGAGGTTAATATATCCTCTAGCTCTTTATCTTTTGAATTAAGAACAAGAGAGTAATCTTCTTCAAGTGAACTATTACATTCATCTGAGCCTAGCTTTTCTATTGGAGATACATGCATCTCTGGCTTAGGTCCTGGAAGCTCAAGATGGGGTGGAAGACTGTTCAGTGTAGAGAGATGAAATAGAGTAGCACTTAACGGATTTTCAGTCTTTACTCCCCAAAGGCTTGAAATTGAGCTTGTTCCAAGGGCAGCTATTTCTGAAGATATTTCTGGTTCTTTTCTATATCCATTACCTTCTTCACTATCTTCATCTGATGTTTCTATACTGTCGTATCCATATATCATTCTCTCTATGATTTTTGTCTTTTCCTGCTTCTTTTTTTCTATTACAGCATCTATTGCTTGCCTTCTTTTTCTTTGGAAGTACTCCTTAACAGACTCAGTTGTATCTTTGTTTTTTAAATACTCTTTTATCATTTTATTATACTCTTTTTTCCAGGTATTTGAAGATATTTTTGCGTACACCTTCATATATGCTCCTATAAACGAGCTTTTTCTTAGTCCATACTTTGTTATTGCGTTTAAAAGATGCAAACGGGTTGTTGTTGTCCACATTGGGTGAAGAAAAAAATTTCTTCTCAATTAATGCTATTTACGTACCTTTATTTCCTTATACAGCAAAATTCCATGTAGCCTGCAGCAGTTCCATTCACTGTTCAGTATTTGCTATTCTGCACAGAGACCTTAAGGAATAGAAATAAATAAGCATTCTTTTAACAGAAAAACTTTTGCAGTCCATGCACATTTTACACGAAACACCCATAGGATATGCTCTGTTCAAGGTAGCTCCACTTCAGATGGATGGTATCTGTCCATACAAGAGTACAAAAGAAGCAGTAGATGCAATAGAAAGAACAGCTAATGGAGAGGTAAGCATAGAAGTTCTTAAACTTATTTCAAAGAAGAAAGTATCAGCACTTGGTATATCAAATACAAAAGTAGCAGAAAGAATAAATGAGCAGATAAAAGAAAACGGAGGAATAAATATAAGAATTGAAACAGGAGAAGAAATAGATGCAGTTGTAAGAGAAATACATGAAAGACTAGCAGAGCTATTGAATATTAATGCAGCTGAACTAAACAGAGCCTGTCTTCTTCTAGCACATGCACTGTCAAGAAAGAAATTAGAAATGGTCCCACAAAAAATGGATCATGTTCTTGTTCAAAGTATAAAAATGCTGGAAAAATTAGACAAAGATATAAATAATAAATGTATGCGTGTACGCGAGTGGTACGGAATGCATTTCCCAGAGCTAGATGAAATGTTTGAAGATAATAAGATATATTTAGAAAATGTTCAGAGACAATTACAGGGAAAAGAAATAAATGAAGAAGTAAAAGAAGCTATGGAAAAAACAATTGGTGGAGATTTAAATACAGAAGATAAATCACTTTTACTGCACAACGTTTCTCTTATTCTGCAGATGTATACAACCAGAACAACTTTGCAGGAGCATCTACGAAAGAGAATGCATCAAATTGCCCCAAATATACTTGAGCTTCTTGGTGAATATACAGGGGCAAAAATGATAGCCCATGCTGGATCATTAAACGAGCTAGCAATGAAGTCAGCATCTACAATACAGGTTATGGGTGCAGAGAAAGCATTATTTAAGGCTCTGAAAGAGAAAGGAAGTACGCCAAAGCATGGACATCTATTTGGATCACCCCAGGTTGCCCAAGCACCATTAGAAATGAAAGGACAGATAGCAAGAGCTCTTGCAGCAAAAACCGCACTAGCTGCCCGATGTGATGCTGCCTCAGAATCACCAGATGGCAGCTTTGGAAGAATATCAAGAGAAAAGATAGATAAAAGACTTACAGATCTGCAGGCAAGAAAAAGAGTTGTACGAAAGCAGGAAGGCAGCAAAAGAACAGAAAAGTTCACATATAAACGACCTGCACCAAGTAGTGGAGCAGTCCAAAAAAGAAACAAAGCAAGAAAATGATTAAGTATTATCTATTATATACTTTATTTTTTAATAAATCAGTTATAAAACAGAAATAACTTTAAAGATTGAACTTAATATTAAAAACAACATTTAAACTACTACTTAATTAAATCATTAATAAATAATCTGCTACTCTGGTGGAAGAATAGCTTTCTCTACACGTATTCCTGTACTGCTGCAATGCACTGCATACTTCTCATAATGATAAATACTAGATTTAAGGCACTGAATAAATCCATCACATTTAATATTTGATACTGTATTTTTTTCTAACCCAAAAATGATATCAAAAAATCCGTAGCAAAAATCATCTAGAAGATAAACAGGTATGCTTACCATACAAATAGCTCCAGAAGTTCT
>JAOCNA010089384.1:0-10923 GCA_026546675.1 Papilio helenus | reverse complement strand
AGTATGACTTCCACAAGATAAAAAGTGCAGAAAGCACAATAAAACAGTATGGCCCTCAGGTATGGGAGTTTAAGCACAGCTACTTTCAGAAGGGCCGAATGGATATACTTCAGCATATTGTTCGAAAGAAAAGCAATGTAGATAAGCGCTTTAAGACATCAAGAGAAATGAGTTCAGATAGCCTTGAAGCATCAAACAGAATACAATCACAGATAATTGGAACACTTAAAATGCTTACAGTGCATTTTCAGGTGCTTGTAGAAGAGGTAAATGATCTAAAAAGAAGTTTAAGCAGAAAAGAAACATTATTTAGGGAAAATGTAAATGTTCTAATTGGCGAAGATAATGTTACCTGTGGATCCTATGCAGGAGCTATACTTCGAAAAATTGGCTGTCTTCTTGATGTAGTAGAGAGTGAGCCAGAGATTCTTCAGAGGCTTTCAGAGACTAAGTATGACATAATTTTTCTTAGCTCGCAGCTCTCCACAATTCAGAAAATACTTTCATCTTTCAGACAATTTGATACGGTAACTCCAATTGTTTTAACTGTTGATGGAATGAGCCAAAAAGACTATATTTCTCTGTTAGGGATGGGAGCAAATGATATACTGGTTAAGCCGTATCATCAAGATACACTTGTTCAAGTAATGATGAAGTACTGCTATGGATCAACAAGTAATACTACGCACACACACAAAAATACACAGCAAATGTCTGTATGGTAATAAAAGGGATTTGTATTGTTACTTACTTGCAAATATAGTTCTTAAAATTAAACTTATAATTATAAAAACAATCAAAACAAAATGCAATCAAATAAAATACAATCATAATTAAACCACCATAACTAAAAAATATATCTTTTACTAAAAATAAAAGTATGTCATAATTTATAATCTATACTATCCAAAGTAAAACCAAATTCATCCCAAGAATATTTATTTATTATGCATGGATTTATTAAAAATAAAATAGATAATATTTATTAATGATTTTCTTTATCTATAGTTTTATACTTTGTGATTATATTTTATGACCTATAAATTTACCTACTCTATGCTATACAAATCAAACACACAAACACAAATTCTTATTTTCTGTCACATGATTTATTTTTTTCAACTACAAAACTGTATTCGCATAGTTATCTTATGCTGAATAAATTGCCTCTGGAGCGACGGATTTACTTAAAGAAGGAGCACCAAACAGAGCCTCTGGAGCTGGTTCTTCTTCTTCTTCTTCTTCAATTTCATCAGTTGGATCTTCTGGAATTATATCAGCTACGGCCATATTTGGCTGAATAACCAAATTGGTCCATATGTTTGGTATTAAACTACCTCCTGGACGTAAATGAGCATAGAAAACAATTTCAATTACGTTCTTGTTTGTTAGAGGATAAATTGTTAGATAGAATGGAGTATGTCTGTCAATTACTCCACCTGTTTCCATAGATGACTTTGAAGGATAGAATGAAGTTGATGGGAACACTCTCCATATAACTTCATTGTCTTCGCTGTATATCTCTGAGACAGAAGAGCTTGTGTTTACATTCTTGAACATAAACTCAACAGAATAGACTCTGGGCTGGTTTGGAGGTGCAGTTGGGTCTCCAATTACCATGTAGCTCAGACCTTCTGGTTCTGGTACCTCGGTTAGTTCAATCTCGTATCTCATCTCAAGGAATGGCATTCCCTGTCCCTCACCAAATAATGGATTTATCTGGCCTGAGTGTACAATAAGACTTCTTGTTGCTGTTCCAATATCTATACCACCTACAGATAATGAGTATGTGTCTACAATTGTTGTATTTCCAATTGTTCTGCTCACAAATGTGATATTTGCTGCAATAGGTAGGTTTGCATTGACCAAGGGAGTTGATATTACTATTGCCTCTCCTGTATCAGAGAAGTAACCGTTAAACACGCTCTCCGGAATCTGTACTGTAGCCAGTATCTGGCACACTGCAAGAGATAGAAGCGCTAACACTTTCATTAATTATGTTTACTACCTCATATTTATACTTTTGCGCAAGGTCTAGACCCATTTGAGGTTGTCTATGGGCTTTTAATTTACTCATTCTTGTCTGTATTGTCTTTAAATCGAGCACCTAGATTCTAAATTCTAAAAGTGATTTCATTATAGAATATATTATATGTTGCACATGGATTTATTAAAAATAAAGTATACAACAATACAATATACAACAATATAATAATACAACAGTAAAATAATAAATGATGGCACATAAAAATGTATATTACTTATGCAGGTACTATTCTCTAAACTATCCAATATTTATTCTTTCTCAGTAGATCTTTAGATATTTATCTTCTTTATTTTTACACTCTTCTATAGAATATCGTTATCTGGGTCAATAGATAGCTGTACATCCTGGATTGCTGAAATAATTTCTGGAGATATGTTATTTGTTTTTTTGAAGTAAGACAGATGCTTATCTAGCTCTTCCATTGTGCTGCTCTGGTCAGTCTTGATTTTTAGCATTTGATAGGCTATCTTTGTCTCTATTCGTAACGGATTCATTTTATTCAGTAGCTGCGTACATTCTGAGGTCTTTGCAAGTATTATTCCGCACAGAATAGCACAGAAAAAGAAGTTTGTTTTTTCTACAATGTTTTTTAGTTCACTATTATCAACCGTTAGCTCTTTAAATAGCTCAAATGCTTTTGTGTAATTCTTTAGCTTCATTTCTGTTTCAGCACATTGTATAAGAATGTTACGCCTGTTTATATACATCTTAGATTGCTCATAGAGTGCACTTGCTTTATAAAAATACTCTAATGCTTCTTTCTCCTTCTTTATCTCTCGAAGAGCTTTTGCTGTTCTTACTGCAATTATTGCTGCCATAGATGAATCTTTCATGTGTGTTATTGCTACACTAAATGAGCGTATATATGCTTCTACACTTTTCTCTTTATCTACAACACAGTATGCCTCTGCACTCTTTAAAAACGATGAAGATGCTTCATACATTGACTCTTCCTTCTTCTCTGTTAGAAATACCTCTCCTGCCTTGTAGAAGAGCTCTCCTGCCTTTAAATAGTTGTTTGTGCCACTATATGCTTGTGCTGCTTGTATATATAAGTCTGCAGCATATACTGTATCGGTATTAAAGAGTATCCTGGTGATAAAGTTATTTCCTCTCTTAAAATACGTTTCTGCTTCTTTTTCTAACTCCTCTGGTGACTTAGAATGCATGCACAAATAAAAATAATTCTTGAAATACTATCACTTATTATAATCTATAACATATTTATAACTACTTCATTATATCATATAGTTTATTCAGATATACTTGTCAAGATTATTTATTATATTACATTACATATATTCTAAAATATATGTAAACTATATAAATAATACTATAACAAAATATATTTTACTTAGATTTTACTCAATGTAGGCCTGGGGTCTATAAATAGGAAAAAATTTTAATAAACATCCTTTAGATTTACTTATTCTTGTCAACACTCAAGTTTTATTCTACTTTTTATTATTTTCTTTATAACATAATCATTAATAGTAATAGTAACAATAATAACAATAATAATAATAATAAATTAATCTACTATTCTTTATATATATTACTCTTTATATTCACTATCTATATATTCATCTATATCATCATCTATATCTATATTATCCATTTCATATTCTTCTTCCTCATCTAGATTATATAAGTCATCTAAATTATTTGAATCATCTGAATAATTTATTCTGCCATCTATGCTATCACCTTCTTCTTCCTCCTGTTGTTGTTGTGGAGCAGCAGATGTGTGTATCTGAGGTATTCTTTCAGTTACATTTGTGTTTCTATTTGCAATCTTCATAAGACACTTTTTCCATTCTATGCTAGTGTATCTTTTCTCTATTTCATCATTAAATACTCTTATCTCAATTGCATACTTTTTTAGCTCTAAAGTAGGTCTTCTTTCCATTGCATATATAAGTGTATCTGTGTCTTTAGTCTTATTGACATACTCCAGTATCATATAAGCTGGTACAAATGGGTTTCTTCTGATCAGTACTTTGCTTACAGTTACTGTGTTTTTTTGCTTTCTTTTTAAATACTTAAATAACTGAAATATTTCTGATGTATTCTCTGCGGTATTAATATATTCTTCATCATTTATATTTACCTTGCTAAATATTTCTGTTTCTACATTTGCCTCTTCCTCCTGTAAAACATCTATTGATAATCTCTCATACAATACAAAAAGACCTAGATTAAATTTCTTCTCTAAACTTTCTAATGCTTTTGGGCACCACACCATTGCACTTTTCCAGTCTTTTTTCTTATAATACATATTTCCTTCTATTAGCATTTTTAAACTATATACATACTCTAAGTCAACCTTTCTTTCTTCAATAAACTTTGTAATACATTCAACTGCATCTTCTAACTGCCCTTTTTTACAATATATCATTAGTAGCTTCAGTAAATATGCTTCCAACCCTAAATGAGGATTATTTAGCTCTCTCTCTAATATACTAATTGCTTCTGAAACCTTTCCCTTTTTGTATAAAATATCTGCAGAGATAAGCGGACATATTTTCTTTGTTTTTTCTGCTAGCGGTGTATCTGGTTCTACCCCATGTAACATTATAAGCATTTCCATGGTTCTAGTATATCCTGTTTTTTTTCCTGTGTTCATTATTATTCAATTATAAATTTTTGTTTATTATGGGACAGCAACAATCCTATCCAGGACGACCGCCACAGGCACCAAGAAACGAACAGGAGAAGAATCTGAATCTAAAGAAGAAAAAAAGAGTAAAAGGCCCAGAAACAATGTCAAAGCTTCCCCAGATTCTTCCACAGACAAAGTGTAAGCTACGTTTCCTAAAGCTTGAAAAGGTTAGAGATTATTTTGCACTTGAAGAAGGTATACTTGCATTTCAAGCAGCATCTTTAGAGGAAGGAGCCTTTTCAAGTGAAAGAGCAGCTGTTGATAAATTCAAAGGATATCCAATGAATCTAGCCACTCTTGAAGAATTTATTGATGAGTCACATGCAATTGTTAGTATTAATACAGGACAAGAGTATTATGTACCTATCTATTCTTTTGTAGATAGAGATGCATTAGAGCCAGGATGTACTGTTCTACTCAATCAGAGAGAGAGTGGGGTTGTTGGAGTCCTTGAAGGTGAAACAGATCCACTTGTCAGTGTAATGAAGCTAGAGAAAGCACCCCTTGAGACATATGCAGATATTGGTGGATTAGAACAGCAGATACAGGAGATAAAAGAGGCAGTTGAGCTACCATTAACAAATCCAGAGCTATATGATGAAATGGGAATTAAACCACCTAAAGGTGTTATTCTGTACGGGGCTCCAGGCACAGGAAAAACTCTTTTAGCAAAAGCTGTGGCAAATCAAACATCAGCTACTTTTCTTCGAATTGTTGGATCTGAGCTAATACAAAAGTATCTTGGAGAAGGCCCTAAGCTTGTAAGAGAGCTTTTTAAGGCTGCAGAGATGCATTCCCCAGCAATTATTTTCATTGATGAAATAGATGCAATTGGCACAAAAAGATACAATACAACCTCAGATGGAGAAAAAGAAATAGAAAGAACAATGTTAGAGCTACTGAATCAGTTAGATGGGTTTGATACATCAACAGACATAAAAGTTATAATGGCAACAAATAGAATAGAAAGTCTAGATCCTGCACTGATCAGGCCAGGAAGAATAGACAGAAAGATAGAGTTTCCAGTTCCAGATATTCAGACAAAAAGAAAGATCTTTTCCATCCATACATCCAGAATGACTCTTTCAAATGATGTTGATTTAAATGATATGGTTGGCACAAATGAAGATTTAAGTGGAGCAGATATAAAGGCTATTTGCACAGAGGCAGGAATGCTTGCATTAAGAGAGCGTAGAAAGCAAGTAACCATGCAAGACTTTGTTAAGGCAAAAGAAAAGGTGCAGGCAACAAAAATAGAGAATGTTCCTGCTTCTCTGTATGCATGAATTGTTTGAATGGGTTGTTTGAATTAGTTGAATTAGTTGAATTAATTGAATTGGTATACATATGCGTTAAATGGATAACAAATAAACTCTATGAAAAAAACATTTAACATTTTATGCGCGCTCATGAAAAGAAAATAGTTAATGAAGTGTGCAACAGTAAAGGATCAGTGCATCTTCTGTATCAGGGAGTCCGGCTAAGAAAAATACTTGGGAGAGTGATTAAAAAAGCAGAAGCTATGGAAGAAACACTTGTGGTCCTTGGTGCTCCAGATACATATGTCCGAAAGAAGACAAAGAATGACTCTATGTGTGTGTCCGTTGGAGAAGAATTACAGGAACATTTTCAGGAAGAAGATCAAAAAAAGCAAGACTTCTTCACCATACAGAAAACAACACAAGGAAGAAGTAAAGATAAAGGTAAAAGTAAAGGTAAAAGAGATAATAATGGAAAAACAATAAATGCAACAGCTCAAAAAATGCAAAGTATATTAAAAGCCTCAGGAGATAATTACAGGAAAAAAATGTATGAAAGAAAAGGATGTATATTTGCACCTGAAAGAGCCTTTTTATTTGACATACTAAAGAAAAGAGTACCTGAAAATAATATTCGTGTTTTGTATTTGCTTGGCGATAAATGCAAAGTATCCCTAAAAAACGTTAGAGAATTTATTCTGTTTGCATCCAGATGTATGATCAGTGTTTTACTTGTATGTGAAGAGAAATACTCATTCTCAGAGATTGTAACACAGGGACACTTTCCATCAGCAACAATATTTCTCTATCCATTCTTCAGAGTATGTGTTTCAAAGTCATTTGGAGACTTTGATATAACAGAAAAAATATCAGAACTAGACCAGGGAAGAATATATATTCAATCTGCAATCCTTGATTTGTATGGTAAGCTTGCAAAACTACCAGAAGCAGAAAAGTTTGAAATATACATATGGCACATGAGACACTTACTAAGAAGAAGTGTGTCTTATCTGCATAGCACAGATATTACCTGTTTTGTAGAGTATTTCAGATATATTGTATCAACTGAAAATAGTATATCTATTTTAGAGCTTTTATATGGAAAAAAAGATACTGTAGATCCTCATTTACGGTATCAACATATTATTTCCTGGACTCTTCTGGAGACAGTTAATGAAATAGTACAGATAGCAGAAGGATTAGCAGAGGGAGGTGCAGAAGCACCAAAGAAAATGCTACTGCAGAATCTTCTTTCACAGCTAGAAGGAGCAGCTATTTCTGTAATTGGTGCAGATCTTCCCAACCACCCATTTAGAAAAATAGATATTTCTGTGAATGGTATATCAAAGATTAATTCAGAAATGATGAGAATAGCAGCAGGCCCTAACCCACATATTATTCTGATGAACTATACACTTGCTATAATAAGAAAGATAAAGATGCAACGGAATATATGGAGAAAAAGAGGTATTGAAATTGAAGTTATTCTATTAACAGTGAAGGATAGTGCAGAGGAAATGTTTGTACTAGAAGAGACAAAAAATGAAAAAGACAGATTTATATCTGCAATAGGTTTAAAGAAAAATAGACCAGCAAATATAGATAGAAAAACTTTCTCTTTTGAAGCTTCCCATGTAAGTGCACCTATCCTAGCTATTGATGTACGTGAGCTAAAATCATCTCTTCCATTGTACCTTGCAAAAAGATTTACAGGTATTATGTCCTTTAAGTTCCTCTTTCTTCTGCAGGGAGACTATGTTCTTAATCATACGCATTTTATCGAACGTAAAAGTATGCCTGATCTAATTGAGTCTTATAGAACAGGTAGGCTTGCTAAACAGCTTGAATCAATTCTATATACAAATAAGGAAGTGTATCTTTTAATTGAGTTTCCGGACCAGGAGAAAATGAGCCTGATGAATTATGCAGCAAAAAGAGAAATTGAAATAGATCTTGTATTCCGGATAGTATCTCTGATGCAAACACTCAGGAATGTAAAGCTGTTCTTTTCTAACTCTAATGCTTTATCTGCTACACTGGTGCAGAAGATAGCAGGAAAGCCTTCTTCTTCTGCTGAGGCATCTGTAAAAGTATCCCCTGCACTTGTTGAGGCTCTCCTTGCAGTTCCTGGTATTACTCACAAAAATGTATCTTTAATACTAGATAACTTTACATCTATTTATGATTTAGCTACCTCAAATAAAGAAAGACTTACAATAATATTAGGTAAGATTCTATCTGAGCAGGTATATGAATTCTTTAACTGATACAGAAATTAAAAGTTTTTAATAAATATATGCACTACATCTTTTATTAATTTTTATTAGCTAATTATTCTTGTAAAATATAACTCTAATAACGATTTCAATATCTATTAAACCAATTAAAACTTTTTTTAGGATTTATCTTTTTACCTTTACCTTAATTCTAATTCTAATTTTTCTTTTAAGATATAATTGAATATATCTTCTGACAAACTTATCTAGTCTTATCTAATACATTCCTAAAGCATTGACTAGGAATCGTTTCTTATTAGGATTGTATACATTTTCTATTCCTCTTATATATCTCTGCACCCACTTTCTAATTCTTTTTTCTTTGCCCATTCTCCTAAATGACCAGGCAAGTAGTATCATATTTGTTGGAACATATAGCACAAGCGGAGTTATCTCTATTCTTGCTAGAATATACAGCACACACCTAATATGCTCCTTTTCTCTTTCTGCTGGCTGTATCTCTAATAGCTCCACTATGCTTTGTGCATTTCTCTCTAAAGATTTCTGCAATGAAGATATCTCTTTTTCTTCCATTACTTCTAGCATCTCTGCTAGTACTGCTGTTGAATATATCTTTCTTGCATCATTTTTCTTTGTGCATATCTCCTCCAGTACTTTCTTTCCCATTTTACCTGTTATTCTTTCCACAGCTGCCTGAGTTGTTCCTCTTATCCGTGGAGATGTACATTCACCTGCTCTCTTAAGCATTCTAAGATACCCCCAGAGCATAAGCATATGTTTTTCCATTCCTTGCAGAGTATTACAAATAGTGGAATAAAACATTGGGCTCATTGCAAATATAATCTCTTCTTCATATGATTTTTCTTCTGTACATTCTGCTAGATGAAATAGATAACAAGAAATAGCCCATTCTGCTCCTTCAAATGATCCTTTCTCTTTGCACCACTTGCTGAGCATGCGGTGAAATACTCCATATTCATCCTGTATCTCATATATTCTTTTGTACATATCTGGTTGTTTTATTCTGTATATACTAACCTTTCTTGGCATAAATACTTCTGTAACTCTTCTATGTGCAAGTATGTAAGCTATATTATGCACTTGTTCCTCCACAAGCACTCTATATCCTGTGCTGCTACTTTTTTTATCTGCTTCAGTGATTTTTCTGTTATTTTTTTCATGCATATTTGTATTTGTATTTGTATTTATATCACTACTATTTTTATAATGAATAAATGATGTATCTTCTTTGCAAAGTATTCCTGAGTACATCTTTAATACTTGGATGCAGGGCCAGGCATTTACAAGTATAAATAATCCACATTCATCCATGCACTGAACTAATCTATCTTTTATCCCATACTTTGTGCTTTTCTCTAATGCATCTCCTAATAAATTCACCATTGCATCTATTTCAGTAGATATTTTTTCATCTTCACTAGCAGCTGCCCTTTCTGTTTCTTTTCTTATTACTTCGGTTATTCTGTACATGCATCTGACTGTTGCAATTACTTCTAAACACTTTTTCTCTTCGTCTCCTCCATTGAGCAGGTGTTTAAGCAGTCGGGCAGACAAAGTTTTAGTTGAAATAGATACTGATCTATTATCTAGTACACGAGCAAGTACAACTGGTTCTATATCTATTCCTCTTTCCTCTGCCTCTGCAAGTGCCTGGTATACTTCTTCATTATTATCCTCTAATCCATAGAGCACTCTTCTCTCAAGAAGATATTCTTTCTGTGGCATACCGAAAATATTTAAATATTTAGTCTTTATGCTCAGATATTTATTGTTTTATTCTGTTACTATGTTAAATATAAATATGATATAGAAGCTAAAATAAATTGATATATTTATGTTCTAATACTTAATACATATAAACAGAATAAAAAGCGCCAAAACACCCGCTCCCGCTTTTTTGTATTATAAATATATGTCTGAGAGAAAAAAATATGTCAGAGATAATTGAGCACCAAGAAATAGGAGAAAAAGCACCTATGCAGCAGAGAGAGCCAATACTAGAAGAATCAAATGGAAGATTTGTTATTTTTCCTGTTGAGTACTATGATATATGGACAATGTATAAAAATGCAGTTGCTAGCTTCTGGACAGTAGAAGAGGTTGACTTAAGCGCAGACATGGCAGATTGGGAAAAACTTACAGAAAATGAAAAACATTTTATAAAATATGTCCTTGCATTCTTTGCTGCCTCAGATGGAATAGTAAATGAAAATCTAGTTGAAAGATTTGCATCTGAAGTTCAGATAAGCGAGGCAAGATGTTTCTATGGATTCCAGATAATGATAGAGAATATACATGCAGAAATGTATTCTTTGCTAATAGATACATACATTAAAGAGAAAGAAGAGAAGAACTTTTTATTCCAGGCAATGGATAATATTCCTGTGATAAAAAAGAAGGCAGACTGGTCTATAAAATGGATCAGTGACAAAAGTGCATCATTTGCAGATAGATTGATTGCTTTTGCATGCGTAGAAGGTATTTTCTTTTCAGGATCATTTGCATCAATATTCTGGCTGAAGAAAAGAGGACTAATGCCTGGATTAACGTTTTCTAATGAGTTGATCAGCAAAGATGAAGGGCTTCACTGTGACTTTGCTTGTCTACTTCACTCACACCTCATAAATAAGTGCAATAACATAGAGGCAATTGTTACAGAGGCAGTGAATATAGAGAAAGAGTTTTTAACAGATGCTC
>JAOCNA010086644.1:0-10981 GCA_026546675.1 Papilio helenus | reverse complement strand
AGTAATCTAATGCAAAATCGTATTTTATAAATAAAACCAAGGTATAAATAGTAATTGATCACGTTTTCGTTCACATATAAAACCTTTGTAATGTAAAAAAATTAGCATTTTATAATGAGTTCATCGAAGTTTCAATTTTTCAATGCATATAAATGAACCGCTGCAAGTAAAAGGTAAAAACGTTTTGTAATATTTAGTAAAAACTAGCTTTCGCCCGCGACTCCGTCCGCTTGGAATTTAAAAACTAATAGTATCCTATGTCCTCCTGGCTCTAAGCAACCCCATCACCAACTTTCAGCCATATCGATAATGCTTTTTTGTGTTTTTTTCCTGTTGAACGGAATAAATAGTATCCTATGTCCTTCTCCTGGCTCTAAGCTACCTCCTCACCAATTCTGCCATATCGGTAAAGCCGTTCTTGAGTTATAAATAGTGTAACTAACACAACTTTCTTTTATATATATAGATTTTCTTCATGATGTTAAAAAGCTAATACAATATTGAACGCTTACCTATGTATGGCATTGCATTCAACAATCCCTTTTGTATTAAACTCATGTTTAAATCACATTCTGCTATCGGTAATATGTAAGGAGTTGTATTTGTCACTAGGATTCCTGCGATCAAACCAATGATCGATGACGTCAATAATAACACATGAAACCAACCAAATCCACATTCTTTGAGAGCTAAATCAACTTCTTGCATAGGTGTAAGTGTGTCTTGACGATTTCCTGCAACAAATTTAGAAATTAGAAAGTTAGTGCATGGAATTACACCATTGGGAGTTCAGACGTAAATCATTAATCTTTTTTACTTCATATCTTACTTCTAACTAATGTTATAATTGCGAAATGTAAATGGATGGATGTTTGTTGGATTTTAGCCTAAACTGATGAACTAATCTCGATAAAATTCGGCATAGATGTAAAACATAGTCTGGAAGAAGTAGAAGAAATAGCGCATATGACTACTGACTTTTCACACCACATAGCAGTACCTAATGTATGTTAGATAATCAAGCAAAATGTAATAAAAACTTCATAGATTTTGATAGAAAATTAATCACAAGTATGATATAAATGTTATGCAAAGATAGTACCTATAAAGGCCTCCGATTGCTCTGACATGATTATCAAAAAACGGTAATAAAACAAAGGGCTAGTTACTAAATGTACCAATCATTGATCGTATCGATACTGTATGAGTTTAAAGTACTTTCAGACTGCATTTATAAGGAAAAACACCAATACAATAGGTCATAACACAACAACTATTAAATGCAACTAATTTATTAATTGACACATGTCTTTAAATCTTATTAAGTGTTATTTATTATGCAATAAGTTAATCTGACTTGTTCAATTCAAACAACTTCAAACTAGAATAATTATTTTGTTTTAGTAACTAAAATCTTCAAGAAATACATTTAGAAACAATTCGAGATAAACAATTACTGTTCGCTATAAATAGAAAACAAGTAGATATGTTATAATGATTAGAAGTCATTTAATATATTGTATGAGTATACTGTCTTGTCTTGGGCTGTCATGGCCCGAGACAAAACGCAGAGCCCCGGATAGAGCGAGCTGGCGCACTGTGGACGTTCACTGCCCCACTTCGAGGACTTAGGACAATAAGAAGAAAATGAGTATACTATCACAAATCAAATGCAAATGTTACATACCATTATCGTCTACTTCAGTTAAATCAACTACAGTCATTTTTGTTCTCTTTGATCCAATATTTTCATCTTCTTTACTAAATATCACTTGAGAATAACCAGCCGCTACTGAATTATATTAAATATGATCATGTAATATATCGTTAAGTAAATTTATAGCGGATGAAACAACAATAATTCAAACAAATATACGAGGACCTCTTTATCTATTCATATTTTATACACCAATGAAGAACAAACTTCTAGCGCACAGGTCTTTGTAACTTGGTTTGCGCATTACAACGAGTAAGCCTTAGATAAATGTGAGGTATATGAGATTTTAGGCGATGATGGCTATTGCAAAACATTAACAAACTTTTCATAAGGTTAATTGACTCTTTTGCAATAGGATTAATATAATATCCTATTGACTATGCTCTTTATAAGATGTTTTTACTTCAATGATTCAATTGGTGGTTATGGATTCCAGTTTACATGTTTTAATAATTTTGGTTGTAAATTTAATTTGATTTTAGTATTCAGGTTAATAGTTATATTTAATTTCCATATTACAAAGTGTTCGCAAATATGTACTACTCAAGTTAGTAAACTTGACTTCTATCTATTGCACAGTTACTTTGTTACTTTTATTTTTAAGCTTAGTTCATTTTAAGTAAGTAATATTTTTTTATTCGATATGATTATTTTATGTGTTGTAACTTTAAGAAAGGTTATACAAATACTTACAGAATATGACAATAATATTGGGCTAAGTACACTACCCTGAGGTAGTCTATAGTTTTTTACTGAGTCTCTGAAAAGATGACGTTTGGTTTTAGATTTTCAAGGTTTTTCGTTGATATACAACTTTACTAAATCTTTTTACTTCATCTGTACACACCAATTTAAATGCATTAGAAAACATGGTAATAACTGTTTTATCTATTTTACACATTCTTTAAACATTATGACAATTATAAAAGGCAACATACTCGGGGAACGAAAGGCAAGGGTAGGTTTTTAATACAATTAAAACACAGATATGATAAACCTTATTTATATATCACAATTAAGTTAATAATTTTTTTTCGTTTCGTCATGACTTTGGTAGGAACAGCGCCATCACAGTTACACCTGAAAACAAAAGTTATCAATAATGTATCAAAAAGTTCAAAATACTGTAGTGTCTTGTTATTTTAACCTATCTGGCAGAAAGAGTTCCATCTTTTATAAGATCTCTAAAGAAATGTTATTATTTCGTCGGATGAGTCAATTTATATAAATTCAATTCACATTTTCAATTATCTAAGTTAGAAGTTAACAGTGGTATTTAGCTGTTTAGTTTCCCACAGCCTAGGTTTTATCACAGTTTTATGCATAATTAAATTATGATAAGAAAAAGTAATTCATTTAAAAACAAAAATTGAATGAAAATTTCAGAAGTTGTTTTAAAGCAGAAAATTGGTTGAATGTTTCTCATTTAAATACTTTTTGGAATTCTCATATTACTATTGAGATTTATCTCGTATTTAAATATGTAATTAGTTAATGAATACTTTTACAATATGATTAAAAAATACTGCATCATTTCGAATTAATTTACATTTAAAATTATATGATTCAGTGCTTCGAATTTAAAAGTAATGTTAATATGGCTTTAAATATTTGTTAAATTTATTATCTCTTGTTTTGAACGAATTAAAAAGTTATTTTATTCATCCAACTGCGTGATCATAAATCCAACGGTCGAAATAAAATAATATAGAGCGAAATTAGGCTAATCATTTTAAATAGTATTTTTTTAAATAGCTTTAGAGCAATATCTTCTCTACATTAACTGTGTAATACGTTCATCGATTCGCACACATTAAAAATGGGTACAAAGTTTTCGCTTTCATTAATGTAATAATGAATTATTCTAGTTTGCGCTGGTAACGATGTGCCGTTAGTCCCTGGAGACAACAGTCACTATGTCGAGGGACAGAGTCGCTACATCTGGATGCCAGACGGCGAGGGCAAGCCGCACTTGGTGGACCTCCACGAGCCCGTCGATGAAGAGTTCTTAAAAACCAGAAACGGGGCCGACAACCAATATTGGCTTTTTACCAGGTAAATTCATTAATTCGCATAACTACGCTAATATGGAGCTGATGAGGCACGGGATCTTATCAAATAACACTTGAATTAACAGACTTTTCCAAACATTTCATTTTATCTGCCAGTATGTAAATTTTTGTTTACTAGTTGGGTTATACTAGATACATATTCCAGGTCTAACCCTAACAACCGTCAAGTATTGGTACACGGGAACGCGAACTCTGTGCACAACTCAAACTACAGAGGCGGCCGTCCGATTAAAGTTATCGTCCACGGATGGAACAACAATGGGAACACCGCCATGAACCCTACCATAACATCCGCGTTCCTCGCAGTACAAGACGCCAACGTCATCGTCGTAGATTGGAACAGAGTGGCCAACAGTAACTACAATACAGCGGTCCGTGGTGTGCCAAACGTCGGCCAACATTTGGGCAACTTCTTGGTGTGGCTTATCAACACGGCCGGCGGCAACTGGAACAACGTCCATTTGGTCGGATTCAGCTTGGGTGCTCACGTCGTCGGTAACGCCGGCCGTACTGCTGGACGCCGTCCCGCTCGAATTACAGGTCAGTAATGCTTTTCTTCGTATTGGTAGAATATTACAACGATATCAAAAGTTGTTGGGAACCATGTAACAGTTACTTAAATTTTTATCTATACTAATATTATAAAGAGGAAAGATTTGTATTTTTGTATGTATTCGATGCACGTAAAAACTACTGGGCCTATTTTAAAAATTCTGTAACCATTTTAAATTTAATAATTGAATGGAAATGAAAATCACTTGTGTAACATAATCGATATTCTTGTATTTAGGATTGGATCCTGCGGGCCCGCAATGGGGTGGAAATTCAAATGCCCTGAACCGAAACTCGGGAGGCTACGTAGAGTGCATTCACACGGACGGACGCCTCCTCGGCATCATGGACGCTATCGGCCACGCGGACTTCTACCCCAACGGCGGCAGGAACCCGCAGCCGGGCTGCGCCACCAGTCTCTGCTCGCACGGACGAGCCACGGATCTCTTCGCTTCCAGTGTCCGGACCAACCACTTTGTCGGCAGACAGTGCCCGAACATTCACGAAGCTGAACTGTCTACATGCAACGGTAACGCTTTCAACATGGGCAACGGTATCGTCGGTAAACGAGGGTAAGCTGTCACTTGCAATTTTCATCATTATGAATTCAAATCATTCAGTCGACACCAAAATAACACAGTAAACGATATCGTAAAGCCAACGAGTACAAACTTCAATCTCTGATCAAGAACGGCCAAAATACCTTCGGCATCGAAGAAAAGCTGCATATTTTGCGATTAAAAATAAGCAGGATAGATCATTTCGATTCGCCTTTCAATTTGATTTTTGAAATGCTGCAGGTTTTCGAAGAAAGATATCATACTTGACTTACATTCAACACACAACTCATTATTTTCTTTTATTTTCCAGAGCCGGATTATTCGGTCTCCGCACCAGGAACTCTTGGCCTTTTTAATCGGACTTAACATACAAATAAAATGACATTTAAAAATCTAAAAGTGGTTTTCATCTTATACGCCTACAGACATTCTTAGAGCGGGCGTACAACTTTGACTAAACTATCGCACTGTTGTGCGATTGTCGATTGTTTCGCAGTCAATTCAACTGTATAGTTGCACAACTAAAAATAGAGCAGTGTGCCCACCTCCATATAAGCTCATAGGAATCAGACAGACAGACAAAACAGTAAGGCGATAGTTTATTCAAAGGTGAGCGCGCGCTCTTATTGTGGTTTTAGATAAAATACTCGGTCAAGGGCTCACTATTATTTTTCAATACTTAGTCAAGATTGTTCGCCATGATGACGATTTTGTCGTCAATTTCGACGCGTTGCGAGTCACTATTTATTTTTGTAATTGTTTTTTTACATCATTAAATAATCTTAATCTTTTGAAATATCTTCAATCAATCAACTTCAAATGACGCTGATAAAAACGAATGATGAACGAATTTCAATTTCCATGTAATTTTTATCTCCATTGTAATTATTTACAATTTAAAAAAATGGATAAAAGTATTTCAAGCACTATCGGATTGATGAAAATCAGTTACAATATCTGTTAAAATTGAGAATAGAATGGAAGAGAACTGAATCAATACTTATCAAAAACACAGAAAACATACAAATCTAACAATCCCTAAAATTTAAATTTTCTTTTCGACAACTAAGTGTAGATGCAGACATTTATAATCTTTTCGAAAGAAACCGACCTATTATCAAGTCAAAAAATCTTCTTTACCAATGCCTTGCTTTCCATTTCTAATTACGACATTTTTATAAGGAACACTAACAGCTTAACTATCACTAAATTATGAAAACATTCTAAAATAATCATTCCTTGATACATGCTATTTACAGGCGTACGCAAAATATTTGAATGTCGCGATAAGGCGACAACATTGCACAAATGCATTGTAAATATTATCGAAACAATTGTATCATGAGCACCATAAGATAGTGTTGTACTAAATTCTGTCTAATTGTTAGTTAAACAAAACAGTTCGAGAACTCAAGTTAGTGTGTTTACAAGGATAATATGGCACGGTTCCTAATGTACGCGTATTTGTCAGGTAATTAATTATATCAAGCGATTTTCGCTACTAAATTAAACAGTTGAATTTTAGAAGTAATTTTTTTACCGTTTCGGACTACTACCTCAGATATTTAATAGACATTGTTTCTTCAAGTTATTATTTATGTTTTAGTTAGCATTGTAACCTGTACATTAAATAGTATTGGTATAAGAAGTGATGGAGATTATCCTAATAGTAAGGATAGTTTTTTACTTATGCTTGAAAATGAGTCTATTGATGAAGAACTGATTACAGAAAATGCGAAAAACTCCTACAACACCTACTGGTTATATACTAGGTTAGTACATTTGTGTGATATCTTACACTAATTGTAAGAAAAGCATTTTTTTAATGATTTAACAGCCCACTTTAATATCTTCGCACGAATGGGCCGGCTAACCCGGTGGTATACCACAATCACACAGAAGACAGGCGTGAAGTGCGAGCTATTCCGCGTTCGTCTAATGAATGTACGAGCCGGAGGCCTTATTTTAGTTTCTCTCCTTTTCTTATAAGAAAAGAATGGGAAGGGTAAGTGGATTTAGCGGCAGAGGAGACGCATAGGAAGAGGAAATAATCTCTTTATTTACATCTTCTTCTCCGTCAATTATCCTATAAGCACAACTTAATCTGCAAGACTAATAATAAGTTGTATAATTTCAGAACGAATCCTAATAATCCAGAATGTTTTGAACCCGGAATTAACTCAAGTATACATGATTCTAATTTTAATATTACTGATGTCACAGTTTTTCTAGTACACGGATGGAACGGTAACGGATGGAATACTATGAATAAGTTATTAACTAAAGGTAAATGAAAAATAACAATCCAATTAGAAAATATTGTAATTGACGAATTGATCAAATCAGTAATGATTGATCTGACTTCGCTACCTTCGTTTAAATGTGTTCAACAATTTCAAAGGTTTCTTTCCCTCATCCACAACAACAACATTTTAAACATTAAACCCGCTCAACAATATCAAATACATAACCGAAAAGTTTAAATCGATCCCTAAATCATAATCATGTTTTTAGCATTTCTCGAAGATAACCACGTGAATGTCATAGTTGTAGATTGGAGTAAACTTGCTAACAAAAACTATGTCACTGCAAAATTAGGCGTACCAGATGTGGGCACAGCTCTTGGACAATTCATAAACTGGCTGGTAACGTTAGGAGTAAGCTATGATACAGTACATCTGGTTGGGTTCAGTCTTGGCGCCCATGTCGTGGGTAATGCAGGAAGGGAGACAAACTCACGCGTTAGACGGATAACTGGTAAAAAAAATATTTTTATTTTGATAAAAGATTATCGAAACAACGGAACGTTTTATCAATACTTTATTTTGAATCACATTAGTAATATCAAAGATTAAATAAGATGACGCATTATAAATAAATGTTGGTGAATATTTTTATTTCAAATATAAGTGAACAACAATCAAAATATGTAATAATGTATTTCTTATTTTTGTTTTAGTCTGTTTTGATCATAAAATAAAATTAGTTTTTTTTTAATGTTTATTCTTAATCTAAATATCTACAATGTTTAGGTTTAGATCCAGGTGGTCCACTATGGAAGAATGATAAAAATAGATTAGTCTCGAGTGACGCGCAATACGTCGAAGTGATTCATACTAACACAGCCTTGTATGGATACGGAGATCCTTGCGGCGACGCCGACTTTTATCCCAACGGCGGCTATAAAATGCCCGATTGTATCCTTAATTACTGTTCTCATCGACGATCATACGAATATATGGTGGCAACACTTCAAAATAATCCCTTCTTGGCAAACGAATGCAATAATCTTCAAGATGTCCACGAGAATACTTGTATTGGTACTCTCTATCCAATGGGTAACAGTGATTTAACGAAATCAAGGTTATGATAATTGACTTGCCTTTGTTTATTTTAGTTTAATCTTATGCAGTAACTTAAATTTTGATACTTCGCAGGTCTGGAATATTCAGAGTGAACACTTGAAGACGAAGCCATTTCAATTTTTTGAAGGCAATATTTATCTTGTGGAGTTCTTCACGTAAAATTAAGAATACGTATAACTATGTATGAATATAAAAATATGTTTTATGAGTATTACGTTATAAGTTTTATATTTTTTACCGGTTTACTTTTAATCAATGATCTTACAAATGGAGCAAATAATTGATGATCGCTTTGAACTCTTGGATATTGTCTGAAGCTTAATAGAGTTGCAACTATCACAGTCACCGTACAACCAAATGCTGTAAACCATAAGTATGAGATACGATACAGGTAAGACACCTCCCTGAAATAAAAAGAGAACACATATAGAAATTCGTGAATAAAAAAATCAAAGTTAAAAATGGTATAAATAATGTAAAATTAAATTACGTACACCTCTTCTACGTCTGGTGAAAGTGTGGTTCCAAAATCATAGGTGCAATTATGTGTAAATCTTTGTTTCTCGTCAAACCTTAGGAATCCTTTTGCTTGAGCCAACTGTGAGTGAGCGGCTAACCACCACGCTGACGCCAAACCCACTACGCCACCACTTAATGCACTCTGGTGATTTAAAGAAAATTGCTACACAAAACCAATAACGAACAAGTAGTTACAAACAATTTCTATGCTATTTCCAACTGCTTAAAGTTACAATCAGTACAGAACGAGTAGCACGTACGTAGTACGTAGTTATTAGATAATATATATAACAATTATTGGCGGTATAGGTACTTATAAAAATTATAACGAACTATTTCAAATAGAAAAATCAATCTTGTAGTACAGGTAAATAAATACTTACCGTAGAATCAATGAAAGGTAAAAAGATTCCCATAGAAAATATTCCTGCAAGTGGTCCCATCGATGCTGACGATAAACTCATTGTTAATTGCAAAACTGAACCAAGTTTTTCTACGACGAACACTAAACCTGAAAGGTAATAATATAAAGAAACATACCAGGACAACATAAAAGATAATGTGCAGTAAAGGACTTAAGAATAATATACAAAATAAATGATACTTACCCACGCATATGACGCCCAGTACAACAACAACAGTCCTTACTAATATCTGAGTTTCCTTGTCACTCAAAGGTCTGAAGAATGGTTTCCAAAAATCTTCCAACACTACTGCAGACATTGAATTAAGGCCAGTTGACAGAGAGCTTAAAATTAATCAAAAAAAATTATTTGAGATCTAACTGACATCAGGACAGGAAAACAAGGTATTAAATTAAATCTAAATTAAGTTTTATGAGTAATATATAAATGCATACATTACCTAAGTGCAGCACTAAACACGCCAGCTACGAACAGACCCGGCAATCCGTTCCAATCACCGAGTACATCCATTACCAACAACGGGAGTAATTGATCTTTTGCCAGTACCAACTTTGAGTTAACAGGATCACAATCATGATATCTTGCAAATGCTAATAAGCCACTATAGCCACATATGAATACAACTAATAGAACACCACTTAAAAATCCCCAAACGGCCCTGGAAAAGTAAAAATCAAATACTCAGACTTTGCGGTTAAAACAATCTTAAAAAATGTTTGCAATTTGCTACTTACGTAATTTATTTAGCACCGAAATACGTAAGTAGAAGATAAAAGAAAAAGCCAAATAACGAAACGTCACCTTTTGGATGATTTTAATTCTTTTAACGCCAAAAACCTTTGCATCATAGACTGATTTACAGCAATAAGTCCAACCCAGTAGAATGTAGAGCCGATTGTCACGGACAGTATTGAATGTCTCTCAGTCAGATCCCAAGTTAATCTTAAAAAAATAAAAAATTGAGTAAAAAGCATAATCCTTCAGGGATTTACATAAATGCGTCATAGAACTATACTATTGTAAGACCTCAATTCAAACCTTCAAAATAACAACAAAATACTTACACTGGGAATTCAATCCTATCACTGTTCCAATTTTTAACTAAAACTTCTTCTAAACCACCGACTATAATAGTCCCTTTTATAATAATTAGTATCATTGCACCAATCATAACCACAGTTTGAATAACATCCGTCCATACAACAGCTCGTAAACCTCCCTACAATTACAATTCTTTAATACAAATATAAATATAATAACTGTAACGATAGTAATTAGTAGAAAAAAACTATTTTAACGCAATTTTAAAACTTGTGCAATATAAGTTAATTGTTACTTAATTAGTTAAATACTCGTTACACAACATTTAGGTATTTGACATTGGAACGGTAAAATTAATAATTGAATATAATGAAAAATAATTGAACTCTTCAAAAGTTCTCACGATTCTATTTAGTAAGAGGTAGGCAGCGGTAGGAATTACTATCCGACATTCATGCTTTTAGAAGCGTAAGGCCACTCTTTCTGGCAGCTTTCCCAATTTCTCTTACATTTATGACGTTCCTACGGTGAAGGAAAACGTGATGCAACCTGCACATATCGGTGAAGAAGTTCAAAGATATGTGTGAAGTCCACTGTACTAACTATTTTCGTACACACATTAGGGCGCACTTTTGACTGAACTGTTGTACGACTGTCGATTGTTTCGCAGCCAATTCAACTGTTTAGTTGCACAACTAAAAATCGAGTAGTGTGCGCACCTCCATATAAG
>JAOCNA010085841.1:0-10993 GCA_026546675.1 Papilio helenus | reverse complement strand
TTTTAAAATCTTCATTATGAGCCAGGAGCGAGGCAAGTTCCAGCTCCCCAAAGGAGCCGCACCAACGGAGAAAGTAATCTAAATTTTTTTGTGAAGCAAACGTGTATAAAAATACCAAATCACGCACGCGCATCACTTTCTAGGTTGTGGCCAAAGGGGAAACTTGGCAACCTTTTCAAACAAATGATTACTATCTTTATCCCAATTCCAATAGAGTCGATCCGAGAAATTTAGAAAATCGGTGCTGGGAATGACACAGGCCCAGGCAGAAACTTTAGCCTTTTCTGTATAGTTGTCTGTTTTAAAATCACTCGCTATCGAGGTGATTATTCCATCCCATTTTATTCCTTTGGCAACATTATCAGTTGCCCACATGGCCGAGTACCAGAGTTGCTGTGCCAGGCTCTTGTCGAAAGTGTCGGGAGTTGACCAGGTATAGTCGGAATCGACTCCCAACGAGACTCGGAGTCGTTGCTTGAGCAGCTCGTCCTTTTCAAACGATTGCGACCTGGCGTCTGAGCGGTAGGCGTCGCCAAAGTTACCACTACGGTGCACATCGGAGCGCGAGACATAGTCACTGTAACCACGCTTGTAGGCGAATCCAGGAAAGTCAACATAAAAATCTATAGCCACTCCACCAAAGCGAAACCAGGTAGATGTGATGGCGTTCCAATCCACGAGACTGCCCATTGTAAAGGGAAATATGTACTGGTGATCTGTCATGTCGAGCGAGTAGAGCATAAATTTCATCTCTGGCCAAGGGGTGATGTAGCCTACGGAGAGCACCACCAAAGGCTTGTCGTCCACCCCATTCGCCTGCGGTTCCTGGGACGTGCCAAAGTTCCAAATGAACATGGGCATTTTTTTAGGATCTTTCTTTTCTTTCTTTTCCTCCAAGGGGAGATTGTACGAGGCCAAGACACCGTCGGGACCAAAATCGCCGTCGAGGAAGCGAATCGTCTTTCCCTGTCCCTTGGGCGGCCACCTACGCACAGGCACACTTCCACCCGTATCTCCGGGTAAATCTCCACCCGAGTTGACACATTGCCAGCTGCCTCGATACTTTATCAACCTACTCCCATAGACTGGTTTGCCTGTGAGCAAATCCTGGAGACATGGGTTTATTATCTTTGTAATCTTTAGCTTTGTAGAAAACTGTGCATTCAGGCGGGAGACGGGGACAAGGTCCTCCTCGCGAAAGCCCGCCGCCTGTGCCATGTGAAGGTATTCCTTGTCGCCCACCTCTTGCACTGTACGCTCGCGACACGAGGGAAAAGTTAGCTCTTTTCCGTGTATGCTTGTGGTTTTGCTTGTGGCAACGGTGCCCTCGGGGCAGTTGCATTTAATTTGCTCAATGGGACGATTAATGTCGCCGTCAATCTTGCCATCGCACATGAATACAGTGGTACAGTTGTCGGTAATTTTTCGATTCCCAATATAACCAGGATTCTTGCACATGCATAGTAAAATTGAGGTGTGTGGGTCGGTGGCAACCAGGACGAGTTGGCCGTGGTACGGGTTGCACGCATGGTTTGGATTCTCCAACACCAAACAATATCCCTCGTTTGGGTTAGAGTTGGCGCGCAACGTGCCTCGCCTGCCCTCGCTGTCAACATAGGACGTGTCTTGGTCAATGTGCCTACACCGAGCCAAGAGGTTTTGACAACCAAAGCACGTGGTTGCATCGTCTAGCCTACACACCCGAGGCTCGTCCACCGTACAGGCATACTTGTTGGTTATGACAATCTTTTCTCGTGGTCTGTCAAAATGTATATCGTAGTTGAAGGCGGGAAGGAGATCAACGGTAATCTCTCCTGGATTGGCAGTCAGTCGCTTTACCTCTGCCGCGTAGCCCGTCAACTGGCCACTCTGATAGTTGACATAGATGGCGGCGAGAATGGCAAAACCGATAAATAGTAAAATTGAAATATCCATAAAAATCAAGCAATGTCTCGAGCAGTTTTTGGGTGGGAGGTTTATTGAAAAACTATTCCGTTATAGTCTTTCTGCCTACGACAGCAACTGGGAGACTGCCTTTTTCCATTTGGTTTCTTCTTTTATAAAAAATAACATATTTCAGGTAATATTTACTGCCGCTCCACTCAGGGAACCGTTGGTATGGTTCAGGCGGCGCAATAGGTACAAAAGCGAGGACCTAATTGCATTTGTCAACACTTTGGAATTGTCAGAGTTTATATTTAAAGAACCGGAAATTTATTCCAATGAAAGACCAAGGATGGGAAAAGAGTTTGAATTTCATTACCCAAGAGACGAAGAGGAGGTGTTTTCTGCCAGCGCTCTCGATTCCGTCTTTGTGGCTCGTCTCTGTAGAGTGTTGGTCCTCGCCGATCACGTCTCCTCACATTACCTTTGTGCACGAGATAAGGTTGATGATTTCATGAATCATGTTGAGAGTAACGAATATCTCACTTTTGGACACTTGCTTTTAGATGTACGCCAATCTCGCTCAATCGATGATAAAGATAGAGATGGGACAATTCAGATAAGTAGGAAAAATTTCAAGAGGAAAAGGAGCGACCATGACAGTGACGACGACTAGAATATATCAGACACCCTATTTCGTCTACTCGACCCAGACTGCAAGAAGAGACAAGGTTTTCTATACCGAACTCGGTGGTGTGGGTTACGAGTTTAGATTTACAATCATTGTTTGTCCCCGGCAACGCAGCATCTCGGGCACCAGAGATGGAGAGTTTCTGGCCGCCACACAGCTATGTTATGTTTATTGTATGGTTGAGGACAATCTGCCTCGGGAAAAGGTGATTGAACTCATCAATAAACTACCCAGCGACGAGTGGAGTAGGTTTACTCGTTTACGTATACAAAACCCAGGCATAGAAACAGAGGTGGAGCCACCCTTTATCATGCACACCACTACATTCGTCAACATGTGGGGAGAGCTGATTGAGAGTTTCAATATTCAACAACAACAGGACGCCACCATAGGTCTAAATCTCTTTGAAACCTCCATTACCTACACTAGCTTTCGTACCCGGAACCTCTACCTCGATCGTCACTTGATTAACGTAAACGATGGCCGCTATTATAGCTTTAGGACTAGACCCACGCTGAGCAGCGAGTATGTTTACCACTTTGAGGAAGGCACTGTCGTAAACTACGCCACTCCCAAACTGGCCGCCCTCTCCTTTTATGGTTGTATCTTTTGGATAAGGCTAGCACCTCTACATCGCTTTGATGTTGATGAAATTGTTGAAGAAACTCCACAAACAAGCATCTTTACCCGAGCCCTCTCCGCAGAAGAGGCGGCCCCAATCCTTGGCGTATTTCTCGATATGAACTTTAAAAGAAATCAAATCAAGTCGGTGGAGAATCGTTTTTTTATGGCCAGAGACAACGTATCTATAATGTGGTGTGGACTTGTACCAGAAAATAAAAAAGAATTGATTTGGAATTCATTATGAGTTTCACTTAAATTTAGAGTCCCATCTTTGGGGAGATTAAATAAGAAAAAGGGGGATGAAAATTTGACACTTGTGGGCTCAAACTGTCAATTTTTTCCTCCCCCTTTTCCCCTTAATGGGGAGAAGTTGTAGCCCCATCTTTATCACTTTTATCGAGGCAGTTATTTTTTTTAATCGCTGCCTGCGACACCAAGTGGTCTCGCGGGTTTCTCACCGGAGTGTGACACTTGTGGGCTGTCACCTTCCCCCTCTCTCAGAAACTCTTTAAATTCACAAATGTATTTTATTAAATTTTATTTTTAAAAGTGGCTTGAAAGTTTAAAGAAGAATTTATTCCTTTTGTGAGATTTTCGTCAACTCTAACCATATCTTTATGTAAATCACTAGTACAAAAAGATACCAATTCTCGACAGAGATTAAACAATTCATCCTCAAAAATGTTTGGTTGGGAAAATGTTTGGGCTTTGAGATAGACCACTTCCTCTTCAGACACTTGTTTGTTGATTATTTCCTTCTTTTTCGTCATTAGAAAAAGTTTAATCTTCTCATGGTTTTGGTTAAAATGATCAATGGCATCGAGACAACATTTAAGATAACCATGACCATTGCGACAGCTGTGAGTGGGCACTCGATACATCGTTGATGTAGTTGAAAAAATCTCTCTGATTCACCGAGGCCTTGTAGTTTGAATGGCTAAAATTATGTAAGACTCTTCCTGTGTTTGAGTAAGAGAGTAGCCAATTTATAGTGGGAATAATCAAATCCAGTGAAATATTGGTTCCACTTGAACGCGTGGCATAACACCGTGGCAGCTTAGTTCGGTACTCAAGTACGAGAGATAGGATATCTTTGATAATTTCTCTTGTTGGCACAGCACAACCACCGTTCAAGAGTCTCTTTCTAATGACACATACCTCAAAGGGGAGAGAAGAGGATGGTTGGAGGAGGGTGGTAATCAACGCTTTGATTTGTGTTTCCGAAATGATAATGGGAGTATAATCAGTTCCTCCCAAAAACATTATAATCTTCATTGTTTTTATAGGTATAATTGACTGAAAATTTGCCAAATTTTCAAGTTGCGTATCGTAACCATATCGACTACGAATTAATCGTAGTCGAAAAATGATGTCGTTTTTTGTTTTTTTTTCATAATTATAAACAAGATGTAAAATGTCCGAATCTGAAGAAATAAACAAAGAATAATATTTGGGATCTCTAAAATGAAACATGGCAATTTCGGCTTCCACTTCTTCTAGAAGGACAACATCAAAGCCAACAGAGATTTGTGCTAGATAGGCCAAGATTTTTTCCTTTCGCTCGCCCGCCAGGTGATTATTTCTACTAGTTCGATATTCCTTGTGTGCCAGGCGTTTTCCGTCGAAATAAACAAAAATTTTGTAAATTTTGACATTTTCGATATTTTTCAACATTTCTAATTGGTTAGAGATGCTAACTTTGAGAACTGTGGCCAAAGCTTCGATACTTGCGTTTGGATTCCTTTCCAGGTGCCCGAGGAAACTCTTGGAGTAGAGAAAGTTGGGACCATCGATATAGACATTGTAGGGAGCGTCATTTGGCATCACAGATACCTTAATCGCATCATCCTTTTCGATAAATTTTACAACATTATAGGCATTTTTGAGACCCATCATGAGCGGTGATCGCTGGTACTTTTCCTCTCCCTCAAACGGAGTCTCGTCCGAAGCGCTCCTCAACCTAATCAACAATCAATCGGATGACTCGATGATTCCGATGGACTATACGCTTGGCACCGAGGAACAGGTATGGGTGGTTTGCTATCCCAAGTTGGTGCGTGTAGGGAGACAAACGGTGCCTCTCGAAGTGTCCTTTATCAAACTGTTATTGAGACCACATGGATTTTGGGCAATTGACGCGATGCATGTGACGCGGGAGGAACCGTTGCTTCGTGTAGAGGATCAGACGAAATGGTTCTACGACGTTCACGGCGTCATCTATTTCAACGACTCGCACACGATTGCCACCCTACAGAGGGACTACCCGTGGAGTTCTCTTCTCCGGAGGCTACCCTGTCTCTCCCTCTACAAACAGATTCTGTTTAATCAAAAGACCCAAACTTGTCAGTGTCACGTGGAGGTGAGACCCAATTGTTCACTTTGTGAATGTGCCAGGGTTGTCATGTCGTTCAAGACAAAATGGCACGAGCTACCTCAAAACTCCTTAAAGTTTCTCTCACTACCAAGAGAACCTTGTAAATTAGAGATTGAGACACGTACACAAGATCGTATCGAGTTTGTTGGAGAATATGATAAATTGATGTAATGATAAATGTAATATTGGTTGTATGGACCTATGTGTGTACTCTTTTGTTGTTGATTTCAAATAAAAGTGCAATCATGAGAGAGGTTTCGATTTATGCTCTGGGTTTAAAGTACCCAGTTTTAAAGAGGTACGCACTGAGGAATACTTGGTTGAATTTTATTGATCAATAAGGCAATCAGAGTCGTTGTTGAAGGTCCGACAGAGGGTAAATTCTTTTTTCGAAACAAAACAAATAAACCTATGCTTTAGTCCATCAGCCAAAATTTTTTTTTTCAACTCTTCTCCGTTTGAAATGTCGCTAGAAAAGTGTTTGCTCTGCGTTTCATGAAAGACACTTGGAGTGTTTGACGGTTGGAGAGTTTTGTTGCCAGAGGTTTGTTTTGAAATTAAAAATTTTTCAAGATTATTAATAAAATTATGAGCTTCCATGAGATATGAGAGAATCGAGGGCGCTTTTGTAGTAGTGGATGGACGTGCCTCCGGCTTTTATAAAAAAAGTGTAATCATTTGCGCAATTATCACGATTATCATCGATAAGGATGGTTGTTTTGAATTGAGCCACACCATAACGAAGATACATTTGTCGCATCACCGCGCCTATACCTTTATTGGAATCCTCCTCATCTATCCTCGTTAGTATGATATTGAATAGGGCGCGCGTCTCTCCATCCAAGAGCCTCTCGGTTCGCGTAGCCGTGGACCACGTCCATAAAACTAGATAATCGAATCTTGAACGAATAAGTCTTGCCAACTCTTTAATGTCAACCATAAATTCATCATCTTTATCAATAAATGTATCATCCATATCCAGGACGACGAGACTTGGTCGTTGATCAATGGGTATTTCTTTAATATTTGCATTATATCTAAACATTGACAACATTGATGTAGGTATATATACCACATCCCAGTATCTGTTTGGAGTAATTGGTGGTGCTTCAATTGGTGCCCACTCTTTGTACAGAATGAAACAAACAACCAATTCTTGAAGAGCCCGGGGACCACACTCCCACTCGTCTTTGATATGAACCAACTTTTTATTAGGCTTATGGTTGCCTAGAAACATGATACAATCAAATACATCAGAGTGAATTGTTAGAAATTTTTCTATAAATACCCCAGTTGCCTCTTGGGCGACCAACAGTGCGTACATGCTCAAGAATATGTCTCTCACGTGTGATTGTTCTTTAGCTTGTGACCCTCGTGATCCTAATCCTAATAGTGTGGCTAATGAAAAAGAATTACCAAATGAAAAAAATGAAGATCAATGGAAAAGGGATTTTCAACATCGCGTTGGATTGGCCTCTGGTCGAATAAAAAAAATTGAAAACCAATTGGAGGATTTTAATCAACCATTGATTACAGATCCAAAAAACTCGGGACAACTCGACAACTCGGAAAACCAGGATTGGATAAAACATTTCAATTCTCAATTAAATTCATTATTTAAGCAAGTACGCGCAATTGAAGGCAAAATGAATAAAATGAATAATGAAAAAAAAACATTTTAAACATTAATAATCTGTAATTATTTTTTAAATAAATCTAAAATTTGAATATTGTCCGAGAGTGATTTAAATCTTTTAAAATTGACATCACTGTAGAGATTTTGACGAGACACATTTTCCATGTGCGTCTCGAGATCTCTCTTGAGAACCGCGACAGGGGTAAGTCCTTGGAGGGAGACGGGACGAGTCAACATTTTAATGAGCCATTCGTCTGGCTCGAGTGGATCGCACCAGGTGTAAACTCTCTTGATGTGGGTCTTTTGAAAGACAATGGGCTGTTTTTGATCGTTGCGAACCGTCACCTTGTACTCTATAACGGGTGCATTTCTAAAGACTCGAGTTAGCCGAAGAGAATCTGGAATGGACGAGAGGAGGGGGGAATTTCCGTTGTGCAAATCCTCTTGGTGCAAATCAAAATCGGATCCGAGTTGGAGGATAGAGTGTATACTCTTTTCACCACACCTCACCAGGCCCAGACATTGAAGTTCACTATCCACCCGACCCGCTACCAGGAGAACATTTTCATTTAGGGTGAGCGTCACTGAAATTTCATTCTGGCCCTCGTCGACCCCGAGAAAGAGTCGTTCTCGGTACCTGTTGGCAATGTCCAACTTTTCATTGTCGTCTCGCTGACTCGCGCTGCGACTCTGCGACTCAAACTCTAGCTTACGGAGGAGATTTCGCGGAATCTGCGACAACTCGGTAAACGGAGTCCTACTTAGTGTAATCTTTGCCTTTGTTTCCTGTGTACCAGCGCCAAACACCAGGAGGACCGAGCTGTCTGAAAATTGACAATATGTCTCTCTTCTAAATCCGAGTGATGAATTAATGTCGCGCACAAGGACCTTTCCACTAAAATTAATCTCGTCCTGTATTTGTTTAAAGTCCCTACTCAGGATTGAAATGTTTGCAGTGGAGAGACGAGGACCGAGTTCTGTGTGGAGGAGGTTCAATCTAACAAACCAAGGTTCTCTTTCCAGTAGCTTTCCCCCGAATCGAATTAAATCAAAAATTAGACAGTTGCTTTCGTTGGTATAGCTTTCCACCGCAATCTCATCCTCGTACTCGAAAAGAGAGGTTAGATGAGGAATAATTTTTTCAAATTTTTTCTCATCCAAGGTGGCAATTAAATTTTTATCAAAAATCTTAATCTGACCGTCTTTTTTGTAAAAGATGACTCTTTCACCCAAGACGGGGACATATTTGGTAAATTTATCAAAGATTAAAGCCCCCCCGTTTGGTTTTTGAAGCGCTCCTATCGATTCCTCTTGTTGCCTCTTCATTCTCAATCTTGTTTCTAAAAAGAAAATACCTTCATAATTCAACAAAAAGTGTTAATAAGGGTAATTTTATTAGAAATGATTGCAAGTTTTTCCACCACCGAGTATCAAATTGTGGGATTAAAATTTCTAGCCCACATTTGGCTTCAAAAAAAAACCAACGATGCAGGTCTAAATGGTGATGAGAGTTTTGCTGATACGATAGACTCGTTTCCAAATGTGAGCTACACACTTACCTCGTGTTTTATAGACTCTATACTCTACCCTAGTGTTAACTGAAATGCCCAGATAGCTCAGTCGGTAGCAGCATTAGGCTTTTAACCTAAGGGTCCAGGGTTCGAGCCCCTGTCTGGGCGCTACTCTTTTTTTTTCATATAATGGAAATTGTGATTGTGTTCTATGTTTAATCTTTTGGTTTTCAGTCATTTTTTACAAGTCATCATAGTCTTTCAATGTACTTAACCGAAACGATATTTTTCCCTCGAGTGGGGTGAGGAAAAAATTGACAGTTGGAGGCCTTTACTGTCAAATTTTCATCCCCCTTTTCCCTCGAGTGGGGGAGGAAAAATTGACAGTTTGAGCCCGTAAGTGTCAAATTTTCATCCCCCACTCAAGACGGTGCCTCTAGTGTCACTTGTTAAATAAAAAAATCAGCCTCTTGAGAATTTGATTGGAATAATTTTATAATCCCTAGGGATTCTTTTTGAAGCAATCGTTTTTCTTTGAAGACATGTAGACTCCCCATGTGTTTGCGAGGGCCAAAAAGACGGTGACTACACCGCCACCAATCAAATATAATTTTAGTCGCTTCTTGCAGTCTTCTTTATTTGTATTGTCACTATCGCCGACACAGTTACAACCAGGATCATTGTAATAACCGTTATCCTCTACGAGATACGAGGAACTATTCGTTCCGTCACCACGATAGTGTTTAATCTTTGAAGAGACAACCTCTCCATTGGGACCCAAAACTGGTTCATTTTCAACACAACGTCTTTCTCCTAGCGACAGTTCTAGATAGGTTGATGTGGGGATAATATTATTTCTCTTCATACAAGTATAGCTATACCAAAAGATATAGGCCAAAACTATCAAAGCCAGTATATCTATTGCAAATAAAATGATGATGCTTGTTCCAAAATTTGAACAACTCTGTGGTATAACGGCGTTGTTGAATCCTGTAAAGACTCGTGTTGCCATTTTTTATTCATCAGTACTATCACTTAGAAGAGTGTTTATAAATAAATAAAATTGTTCAAGAATATTTGAAATTTGTTCAATATCTCGTGGTTCAAATTTATTTTTCGTAAAAATTATATATTTTTTTTTAGTTTCTCTCAAAGTATTTAACAATAAGTGATTATCTATAAAGAGATTCAGATAAAGTGTTTGGTCGTGCATTGAGTTGCCGTCAACAAAAATGTACTTGGTGTCAAAAATGATCATTGTTGGATAAAAATGCATTACATCTATATTAGAAAAGCATCCGCGTTCCCGGTAATGCACGAGTTTGTCTTCTGAATTTTGGTAACAAAAGCCAATAGCCAGTATGCGAGGGGGAGATGACATTGTTTACGAGTGTAGGTTGCATGAAAATAAAATCAACTTTAATGGCGTGGAAAGAGATGAATGTTTTCTGATTCAATCCAAGTCGGGTGGTCAAATTATACACCAAACTCTCTTTCGAAACTCAATCAGAAAGAGTCTAATTCATTCTCGCGAAAAGAGGCTTCACTTTATACCTGCAGAGGAGAGTAGTGGCAGATATCGAGGCGTGGAAGAGTCTTTTCTCGACGCACCTCTTTGTATGTTGTCTCACCTCCGAATTGACTCGCAAACCATAAATTCCATCTTGAGAATCTTTATCGAAAGTGTCTTTACTCTGAAAGCTTTACACTTTGTTCTCCCCGGCAACATCAAGGATGCCTTTGGGTTCCTTTCTCGAGAGATTCTCATGCTTACCACGCGGAGGAGTATCGAGTTGATTAATCTCTTTTTGCTCAAAACCATAGAGGACGAGGGAGCGTCTGGTGATGTGACCCGGATCATTCCGGGTGCCATTAAAAATTTACTCTTGATCAAAATAAAGAGAGCCACAACGAGTCGACTAAAGACCAGACCGTGCTCTGACGACTGTCGACTTCGCAACTACGAGTGGAAATACGAACAGTTTGAAGAAGAAGAGTTTCATCGCATTTTTTGCCTTGTCAAGTCCAAAGAGGAGCAGGCTCGTTACCTGAGGGAGTTAATGACGTCATGTTGACTCATATAGTGGACAAGGTCAAGACGAGTGCCTGTGTGGAGAGAATTGAATCGCTCATTCCCAAACTCAAGCGAATGCGTACCGTCCATGCCCTACAAGTAATCATTGGTTCGCCGTACGGAATCAATACACTAAACATGCGTAATCTAATTGACGTTTCAGCACTAAACGCAAACTTGGAGAGGTTGCTGGTGATTT
>JAOCNA010085430.1:0-11002 GCA_026546675.1 Papilio helenus | reverse complement strand
ACTTTATATAGTATATTTGATACTAAGAATTGTAATGCCTCTAACCCTCAAAAATATCGTTGATTTTTAGTAGGTACTTGTGACTATTAAAGCGTCCAGTTAATTTGTATAGAAGGGTTTGAAATAAAGATGGGATCATATATATGTAATGCGCTAAACACCTTCATTTTAAAGTACATTTAGTATTATCAGTTCTAATATCGTTTCGTTTCAAAGTACGCGAGTACGGAATCTAATATTTAGAGAAGTTTATGAATGAAATACATCATGTGAACAATCCACTAACAAAAACAATGTCTAAAGTAATGTTAAAAAATCTGTTTAAAGTCAATACATATCTGCTTTTAGCAAATTATATAATACTAGGTTTTAGCTTTTTTTTAAATTTAATCTTATCACGTTGTTCTATTAGTGAGATTCTATAATTTGATAACCATAATAATGGAATAGCAAAATTATGTCATCAGCCATTTTGTAATAGCAGCTATCTTAGATTTATTCACGGTGCTGTTTACTCTATTAGTCGATCCCTTGCATTTGTTACCCATATTGAGATGATCGTACTAAAATACTTGATCTGCCAGTTGGTAATGGCAGCCATCTTGGATTTACAAATACACTGAATGATAAAAAATGCACTGTCATCATGCCTTTAAGTGCGTACAAAATTTCAGAAAAAACTCTAAACGGGAAGTGGGTCTGATTAGAGTTAGAATCTTGATATGAAATAATTACCAATTACGGCAGTGGAAATTCACCGTTACAATGACAAAACTGATACACGCTCAGTTTTTCCCACACACGTGTGTTCGACATGATTTTGTTAAAATCATCTTCCATTACAAAAAGGTATACTCCAGACAGAGCAGTTTGTTGGAAAAGAAAATAAATTTAATTTTATGAAAAAAAAATATCATTTATTCCGTTTATTCAGCGCAACTTATATACATTACAGCGTTTTTTAGGTAAACTAAATTGAAAAGATTTACAGAGTATTGATGTCCAACATTCGATTACACTAAAAATGATTGGGGAATGTGATAAAATCGTTTTAGGCGTTGGCTTGAATCCGAGAAGTGTAACGTGTTACACGTGCATTTACGCCAGGGTAATTGGGATTGCCACATCCAAGACCCCAAGAGCAAACACCGACGACAACGTTGTTGTGGATGAGAGGACCGCCAGAGTCTCGCTGGCACTGATCGCGGCCGCCGACATCGAGCCAACCGGAGCACAACATGTTGTCGGTGACAGTCAGTTGTCTAGTGGCATATCGTTGTCTGCAGACGGTTTGGTTGATAGTCCAGATTTGAACGTGACGCAGTTGTTCAGTACTTGGTCCATTAAACTGTTCACAAAAAATGTATTAATAAACTTTTGATGATGAAATTAATGAACATAAGGTTTCAATGTGATCACGCATCACAAGCAAATCTACAATTCTATTCTATAGAAAAACATCGATGACGTCAATATATGAAACATTTTGTTGATAATTAAAATCAAAAAAGAATATTATTTTAATGTAAACGTATACTTACAACGGTAGCACCCCATCCGATAGCCCAAACAACTTGATTGTCTGGAAGGTTGTAGTTGGAACCGGCAATGCTGCCAGCGCGCACATTGTTGTTGAACGTAAAGGTGTTAGAAGCATGCAAAATACAAATATCATTGTCCTCAATGGTTGGGTTGTAGTTGGGATGCATTATTATTCTGTTAATATTGTGAACAACGCCGCCGCTGTTAGCGAAAGTGGATCCAACACGGATACGCCAAGTGTTTGGCACATGACCTCTGCAAATGCAATAATAAACACATAAACGATTGAAAATAAATATTAATTGAAGTAATAACGAAAATTCTAAAAATTACATTTTTAAATCATAATCTAACTAATTTTATCGTCGGAGATTGCAATTCAAAGTTACGAAATGTTTCAATCACTATTAATTTTAAAGTTAAATAGCCTATTTCCTCCTTTCGAAGGAATTTGTCAATGTTCTGTACTTACAGGAAACAATGAGCAGCAGAGAGGATAGCTCTGTTGTTCAAGATGGTTCCACCACAATTCTGCCAGTAGGTCGAGCCATCATAAGTAATAAGCAGGGCAGCCCCAAAAGGATACTGTGTAATAGTAGTCACCGATCCACCAACTATTCTTTGATTACTCGTTGGACCACCTGCAATTAAAAAATAAATTATGAATTTGTACGGTTTCCTTAATTTCATTCATGAATATTGCCTATTAACAATTGAACTGATTGAATTGAACAATTGGGAAAAGAAGCTCTGTCGAAGAAATTAATAAAAATTATCAAGATTATTTTAGCGAAATCACGTGGTCGTCGTCTGCTCGTTTGCTACTTCGTACTATGAAAAAATGATTAAATTATAGTAAATCCGAGTCCCTCGGTGGGGACGTATAGTGAGCTGGTGATGACGGTGATGATGAAATCATTTAGATTAACTTAATTTTTTCATACCTGCTACGACACTAAGGCCCAAGGCCAACAATATGAGGCACAAACGCATTGTGGAGCTCTGAAAAAAATTGTACCAAATGATTGTTAGAATCTGTGAAGCTTACATTTATACAATAGTTAAGGGCATAAATCTAGATATCAGATATCATTTCGTTTTAATTTTAAGATTACTGCTTTAATATTGATATAAAATTCGGAACTTACAGGAAATCATTTCGATTTTGTATCGCCACACTATTGTAATATTTTTGTGACTTTTGTTAAAAACGAGTGATTATAAGTCAACTTAAGCCCGCTATATACGCTCTAACTGACAATTTTAACGAAAAAAATTAGCATCTGTAGCTTTTAAATCTTACTGTATCAACAAATAATGATAGTTATGTGAAGCCAGGGCGGGTATAGGTTAGTACTCATCGTCATAACACTGACCTGCTTTGTTTTTTTATTCATAAATAAGATTCCACTTCCGAGACATTTGTACAAGGATTTGTCAACTCTCTCATCCTATTTGAAAAAAGGTACAACGATACGTTTTGTACGAATATTTGTTTTTGAGTAAAAAACTGACAGAAACATCGCGCCGCTGGAGTGGTTTCAATCATAAATTATTTAGCGGAAAATGTAACCTTATCTATTTTAAACGGAAGCGATAAAATATAATTAAATTGATATGTATATGTTAATACTTGTAGCGTAAACTTTGCACCCCTTTTTTTAATTTTCTATAGCGGATAAAGGTGAAATTTTACTGTTACAGATAACATGAACTAGAGAAAGCTTTTTTTATACAAATCCAGTAGAAATGTAGTGTAACAACGTTGATCTACATTACTCGAATCGACTAGATAAACAAAATTTTATCATCACCTTATCGCTACAACAATTAGGTTTTTCCGAATTAATTTGTATGATAAAAGAAAATTATCTTGTTAAACACCGGATGTGATAAATGTTCTTTCAAGAATTAATTGTACATTACAAAATATGCTTTATATGCATAATATATAATGAAGAATTTATTATTTTGTTTTATTGTAATCACCAACAATTATTACAGCATATGTTACTGAGGAGGTCCAAACTACGGCGAATCCTATTAAACCTAAGATTTACCACTTAGTTGTGGTAAAAATCGAAAAAGTTATTTGTTTATTTCAAGCGTTCATCACCATTTATTTCATTAAATCAAATACACGATAAATGTCGATAAAACCCAGTTAACGTCTTTTTTTTTTTTAAATAACATAACTAAAATGATTTTAATTGATTGAAAAATAACGAAAATGGAATTACCTATATAGTTTGTTTATCGATCTTACCAATCTTATCTTCATCACCAGCTCTCTGTACGTCCTCACTGAGGGGCTTGAAGCCTACTCTAAGTTAAGGTGATAAACCCTGCTTTCATTTTCATTGCTAGTTACAGCTTTTTTGTTATGCGCATCAAGCACCGATGTCTGCGGGTAGCGATGCGCCTCGCCGCACGCGTAAGCACGCATCGTAATCATACAGAGGGTAACCATTTATATTTTAATAGATGTTTGAGGTTTTTAATAACACTAAATTCATTTACATTTAAGTTAAATGAATTACACATAATTGGGGAAAACTTTACAGAACATTAAAATTCTAAGCATGTTTTATCCTATCTACCTTAGTTGTGATTGAGGGAGGTGACAAGGTAAGTATAATTATTAAAATAAAGCACACATATTTTTAAACAGTGTATTGATAATTCAAAAATGTTAGGCATTTGCCTGGATCCAAGGAGTATAGCTTGAGACTCGGGTATTAACACCAGGACGTTCAGCGCGGGCACATTCGTATCCCCAGGAGCATACACCGACGACAACGTTGTTGTGGATGAGGGGACCGCCGGAATCGCCTTGGCACTGGTCGCGGCCGCCGACATCGAGCCAGCCGGAACACAACATGTTGTTAGTGACCTCTCGTCTATCAGCATAACGTTGTCTACATGTGGCCTGATTTACAGTCCAGATTTGAACGTGACGCAATTGTTCGGAACGTGGTCCTCTGTACTGTAGGAAAATAAGAAAAAAATAATTTCAAAGGGATTTTAAACCTTTATCTTTACGTCGTGTTCTATAGTTAAAAAGAAATCTCCCAATTTTCAATCCACTTTTAGTGTCTGCAAATCTTTCAGAGTGACGAGAAACGCACGAATAATCAAGACTCATAAGAAAATAAATAAATTTGTTACTACATAATATGCTTATACTTACATAAATAGCACCCCATCCGATAGCCCAAACAACTTGGTTGTCGAGAAGATTGTAATTAGGACCCGCAATACTTCCAGCGCGCACGTTGTTGTTGAACACGAAGTTATTAGAAGCTCTCACTATAGCAATATCATTGACGTAAGTGAAGTCGTTGTATTCAGGATGCAATATTATTTGATTGGTGTTATGAACGGCACCTCCGCTGTTGCGGTAAGAAGATCCAACACGTATCCGCCAATTGATTGTCGAGGTGTAACTGTAAATAGACAATCATTTAAAACAAGCAAATTTTTGTGTAATTTGAACATCCTTGATGTACTGATATCACAAAATAGTACAATGGAATACAGATATCACAAAGGTGATACTTCTTAGTGCACACAAATGGTTAAATATCAACTAAATCGACAAAAAAATATGTTATGTTATTTTTGATATGTTGTTTGTTATATATTATTTATGGGGTTTCAAATATAACAATCATTTTGTAGTAATAATGCTAATTCCAAAAATGCATTACAATCTTTTGTACTTACATGAAACAATGAGCAGCAGAGAGAACAGCTCTGTTATTCAGGATGGTTCCCCCGCAAGCTTGCCAGTAGGTTGTAGCAATCGACGAAAATAGCATACCAGCCCCATATGGATACTGTGATATAGTCGTTTCTGATCCACCAACAATCCTTTGAGGACTCCTTGGAACACCTATAATCGTGAAATTATTATCAGGCAATATCACATTAAGACAAAGATCGTTACAAAAAATGTACTATAACTGACTTAGCTTGTCTAGCACGTCTACGTCAGTTATCGAGTGCTATGCATCATAGTTTATATTGTTAGAATATATTAAGTCGATATCAAAGAACTTATTAACTGGTATACTTCATTCGCCATTTAGTAAGAGAAGACAGTTCCCGAAAAGCATATCGCTGCTGCACAAAAGGCCCGTTCGATCGGTATAATACCACGACCACACAGAAGACAGGTGTGGGGTAGAAGAATTACCGCTATTTGTCTAATGAGTGAGGCGACCAAGGCAAATTTAAGTCATCTCCCACCCTTTTATTATAAGTAAAGAATGGAAAGTGGAAGTGGATTCGGTGTGAAAGGGGATGTATGTACTTTGACTTCTGGTTGAGGAGTAACAGCTACTTTTCTATTTTGGCGATACTAAGTAACCGCTTGCTTGCATGTAATCTTTTGGTACAAAAATATTAATAAAAACAAATGTTATGTGCTAATACTGATAAAAAGATAGGAAACATATGTATATAGATAACAAGTATTTTTTTACCTTTTGCAACAGCTAGGCCTAAAGCCAACAGCAGAATAATAATGCGCATCGTCGCCCTCTGAGAAAATTAAAACCAAATGGCAGTAAACCTTTTTCGTTTTGTATTTATACAAAATTTAATAGCGTAATATTCAGATAGGGTAATCAGATATGTTTTGATGATGATTTAGCTTATTTATACGATAACTTTATGTAATTACTGAGATAAATTAAAACGCCCTATGAATCTATTACCACCCTTAGATTGAAGTGCCGTAGTACTATGATAATTACCTTATTTTCTCCCTTCATATATCTCAAAGCCGTATGTGAAAGCTCTGTATCTAGCGATATCTTCTGTTCGTTTTTCTTTAGCTTACTACTACTACCTAATATAATACTTTTAATCAATTTAGTTACCACTTTAAGGTCCCGCTTTCTAAAATTTACACAGGCCACTGAAATCACAAACATTTAAATTGCTATATAAAAATTTCAACATAGGCCTAGTTGTTAGGATATTAAAATGTTGGTCTTACTTAAACAGCTTTTCTGAAGGGTCCCAAACTCCGTAGGCTAAACTGTGTAAAATCTAAAATATATAATGTTAATAGCTTAGCATGTTTTATGCTATCTACCTTAGTTATGATTGAGCGAGGTGATAAGATATGTAAAGTTATTCAAATAAAGTTTATATATTTTTAAATAGTATATTGATAATTCAAAAATATTAGGCATTTGCCTGGATCCAAGGAGTATAGCTTGAGACACGGGTATTAACACCAGGGTGTTCAGCGCGGGCACACTCGTAAGCCCAGGAGCATACACCGACGACAACGTTGTTGTGGATGAGAGGACCGCCAGAGTCGCCTTGGCACTGGTCGCGACCGCCGACGTCGAGCCAGCCAGCGCACAACATGCTGTCGGTAACCTCACGTCTGTCAGCATAACGTTGCCTGCATGTACTCTGATTTACAGTCCAGATTTGAACGTGACGCAATTGTTCAGAACGTGGTCCTTTGAACTACGGGAAAATAAAAAATATTAAAAGGGATTCTGAACCTATAGCCTTTGTGTCTACGTCGTGTTCTATAGTGCAATTTAAATCTCCCAATTTATCTTTACTCAATCCACTTTTAGTATCTGAAAATCTTTCATAGTGACGAGAATATTCACAAGTAAGCAAGACTCATAAAAGAATAAATAATTTGGTACTACATTAATATGCTGATACTTACAGAAGTAGCACCCCATCCGATAGCCCAAACAACTTGGTTGTCGAGAAGATTGTAATTAGGACCCGCAATACTTCCAGCGCGCACGTTGTTGTTGAACACGAAGTTATTAGAAGCTCTCACTATAGCAATATCATTGACATAGGTGAAGTCGTTGTATTCGGGATGCAAGATTATCTGATTGGTGTTATGGACGGCACCTCCGCTGTTGCGGTAAGAAGATCCAACACGTATGCGCCAATTGATTGTGGAGGTGTAACTGTAAATAGATAATCATTTAAAACTAGCAAATTTTTATGTAATTTGAACATCCTTGATGTACTCATATCACAAAATAGTACAATGGAATACAGACATCCTTGGAAGAACATATGTGACTATTGATTATCGATCACAAAGGTGATATTTCTTGGTGCACACAAATGGTTAAATATCAACTAAATCGACAAAAAAATTATGTGATGTTATTTTTGATATGTTGTGTGTTCTATATTATCTATGGGGTTTCAAGCATAACAATCATTTTCCGCGAAGGTATCTGTTGTAGTAATAATGCTAATTCAAAAAATGCATTACAATCTTTTGTACTTACATGAAGCAATGAGCAGCAGAGAGAACAGCTCTGTTATTCAGGATGGTTCCACCGCAAGCTTGCCAGTAGGTTGTAGCAATCGATGAAAATAGCATACCAGCCCCATATGGATACTGTGATATAGTCGTTACTGATCCACCAACAATCCTTTGAGGAGACCTAGGAACACCTATAATCGTGAAATGATTAGCAGGCAATATCACATTAAGGCAAGGATCGTGACAAATTTATTTGTTTGTTTTATTATTACTGGGGGCTTTGTCGCGAAGGGAATATAACGCCCCATAAGTGTAAAATTATAACTGATTTAGCCAGTCTAGCACTTAACACTTAACGCTGCTAGAATATTTTGAGTAGATGTCAGAGAACCTATTAACGGGTATGGTACTTTATTCGCCATTTAGTAAGAGAATACAGTGCCCAAAAAGCATGTCGCTGCTGCACAAATAGCCCACTCGATCCGCATAATACTACGACCACACAGAAGACAGGCGTGGGGTAGAAGAATTTCCGCTATTTGTCTAGTGAGTGAGGCGACGAATACCAAATTTAAGTCCTCTCCCACCCTTTTCTTTTAAGTAAAGAATGGAAAGGGAAAGGGAATGTATGTACTTTCAACTTATACATAGCTGATGAGTAACGGCTACTTTCATATTTTGGCGTTGCCAAGTAACCGCTTGCTTGTATGCAATCTTTTGGTACAAAATTGTTAATAAAAAAATTATGTTATTAATAAAAACAAATGTTAATTTAAATTGTTAAAACTTTCGTGAGACATATTGTAACTAATTATTTCACAGCTGTCACTCACGTGTATTTTCCGGTGGCGGCACCGACTGTTGTGTTAAAAAAGCAAATCAGTAACAGTACTAACGAAGAAATGTTAATTTGTTCGTTAGTGCTGTTACTGATACAAAATATAGCAAATATACGTATATACGAGTAGATAACAATTTTTCTTACCTGTCGCAACAGCTAGGCCTAAAGCCAACAGCAGTACAATAATGCGCATCGTCGCCCTCTGAGAAACTTTAAACCAAATGACAGTTAGCCTTTTTGTTTTGTATTTATACAAAATGTAATAGCATGATATTCAGATAGGGTAATCAGATATGTTTTGATGATGATTTAGATTATTTATACGATAACTTTATGTAATTACTAAAATAAATTAAATCGCACTATGAATCTATTAATCCATTGAAGTGTATGCATGTTGGTCTTACTTGAACAGCTTTTCTGATGGGTACCAAACTCCGTAAGCTAATGATTATTACAAATAATTTTTTATAGTTACTTCATTTTACAAAGATGTTTTTAAAGTCAACTAAAGCGTGGTTGACTAAGGTCTAGTCGTCCCTAACTCAGATTAGGTTGGAGTTCCCCGGTGTAGACGTAAGAGTTAGCGACATACTTCACTTACATATTTCGAAATAAAGATCAAATTAAATCGATGACTGATGGATTAAAATGGGTTTTCCAAATTATGTTGTGGAAATGGAAAATGTTATCTACGTTAAATTCCGGAAGCGATAAAATTATTTGAATTGATAGGAATTGATTTTAAATTTTCGATTATAATAATTATTTATGTACACTACATTAAAAATAGAATACGAAATGACCCAAGTAAAAAAATCCCAACAGAAAGATATAATGGAACTTAAAAATTCAACTGTTAGTTCATACATGACATCCGAAAAAATCGAGCTTTAAGAAACTCTAAACATTCCATTAATTAGCTCTCTTTAACTACCTACAGCTAGATTTTTGCTAGTAAAGATCTTTGGCTATCAAAGCTACTTTCTAAATTCCTTAATTGTGCGATTATAAGGTAGATTAATAAAGTTTTTATCGAAATTTGGGTGTGATATACATAGGACTTTAATAGAGTAAACAATTGTTTCTTATTAAGATATCGACTACGGGATTCAACCTCACCACAGCAGCGTAAGCTCAGTCATTTTTTTATTTATAATTAGTAATAAAAATAGCCTTTCCGATATTAACACAGTTTATTTATGATATAAAGCTTTATGCGTTGGCTTGGATCCATGAGGTGTAGCGTGTGACACGAGCATTAACGCCAGGGAAGGTAGCGTGAGCGCACTCGTGTCCCCAGGAGCATACACCGACGACAACGCCGTTGTGGATGAGAGGGCCGCCAGAGTCGCCTTGGCACTGGTCGCGGCCGCCGACATCGAGCCATCCGGAGAAGCATTACAGCGGCAAACACGTTTCGATTGCATGTATTGCGCTCCTCAAGTCATCCTCGACATGACGAAATGCTGACCAGTGACATACTACAAAGTAATTTGCACCCGACCTTCATTTAGTTAACAATTCATTACATGTACTGAACATGCATTTTCGCGCTTTGTTACTGCGAAAATTTAACCAAATGGTTGAGTGGTTGACTGTCTTATATAGCCAGTACAGTTTGACTTGTGTAGGTCTATCATGGAGTGTGTCGGTTAACATTGTCAGTAAGCCAGTGCTGATTTTGTGAGTTACTGGTACAATGTAAACAAGGCATAAAATCTAGTAGGGTAGGCTTCGAGTTCCTCAGTGGGGCATTAGACAAATTGATTCTAGATGTTTCTTTATAAATCCAAACAAATATTAAAATGTATTCATAATATACCAAGTTAATTGATGTTTATATAAGATTTTTTTATATTCACAAGTAAACTTCACAAAGACGTTGTCACGTGCCTTTAGAGTGACCACTCTATATGATATGCAGGGACTTGTCCCAGATTTTATAGCCTTTTTTACTATTAACTAAAAAATAGTCAAATATCGAGGCTTTTAATTCAGGAAAATTATACAAATGTTAAGTACAAGTTAATAAAACTATAATTCTAATTTCGACAGAACAAATTGCTTCGAATTTTCGTAGACTGTAGTTCATTTTAGTGTCAAATTTTGCATAAATCCCTAAATTAGAAAAAACATTGTAGTAAAGGCATTTTTTCACTTTCAATGAAACATAAAACTTGTAAGTAATAAAATAACTTTAACATTAGTAGGATACGATTATGGACGGTAAATATTTTTGTCCCAAATTCATAGTCTAATTGGTCACCTTACACGTCCTAAAAAGCTCAATTTAGACGCGTACGCAAGAGGGAATAGGCATGTATTTTTTTTTCTTTTTTAAACGA
>JAOCNA010083907.1:0-11050 GCA_026546675.1 Papilio helenus | reverse complement strand
TCAATCCAGCACAATCTAGTACACCAGTCATTCCAAAAATAATTGTAAACGATCATACTACAACCAAGCCAGAAACCACTACAGGTAAGAAAGTTAATTCCGACATTAATTCAGACTTACATATAAATACAAACAAGGAGAGCACTTCTGACGAAATCGCAGCAAACAAAAGGGTGACACGTGAAACGACTGACAAAAATAATAAAGTACAACCATCAGCATTACCAGCTGGTAACATAGAAGATTCTCCTACTTCAACATTAAAACCTGAATTAAACGGATTTAAAGCGCCAGTCGAAGCTTCTGAAAAGGATAAGGAAATCAAACACGAAACTCCAAAAGCAAATAATTCAGAAAATACAGACAATCAAAGAAACATTAGAGATACTGAGGACAATAAAGAAAAAATCAATAATCTGAGTACTTCAACTACAAAACCCGATAATAAAGAAAGCCAAAAAGTGTCTACTGATAAAACACCAGTTCTAGTGCCTATTCAACTTAAATCAACTCAGGAAGTTAAAACACAACCTAAAGATGCTCTTAAAGAAAAGGAAAGAATCGCTCGTGACGTAGATATTAAAAAATCACATAATGACGAGAAATTATCTTCACCGACAGATGCTACTGGTATTGAAACCGAAAAGGGAAAGAAATCAAATGAAAAAGTAACTATAGAATACCAATCATTAATTTCTACTATCAAAGATAACAAGAAAGAAGAAAAAGCACCAACCACAGCTGCCAGTAATGAAAATGCAACTAAAAGTGAAATAAACCCAAAAATCGGAGAAATCGCCACACAAAATGGTGACCTTAAAAATCTGCCTGGAAAATTCACAAGAGAAATTAAAAACATTGAAGGAACGTCGATTATTGAAGAGCAAAATAATAAGAATGATTTAAGTACCACAAATACACCTTTAGTGGATAAAACAAATGTTGAACCTAAACAGCCAGAAAAATCATTGACACCACCTCAATAATCTTTTTTTAACCTATCGCAGCAATTGTTTAGTGTTTTGCACATCTTTTATTATTAATTATAATAATTTATACAATGTTACATTTCTATTTATTAAAAATGTAAAATAAAACAAAATGTATTTATTTTTCCCTTTATTATTAAAAAATACCTTGTCAATACGGAATGGTGAATAATTAAAATCAGCTATAAATTGAGCATTCGTCGTATAAAATTTAAATAAAAAAATACAGTGTAACCTCTATATAACGACACTGAAGGGACTGACCATTTTTGGCGTTATAGAGAGTTGTCGTTTAATGGAGATAAGACAAATCAGAATTAGAAAAAGAAAAGTTTATTTCAAAATAGTGTTAATAGTTATCTAGTAGTTATATAAAAAAAAATCTTATTTTAACGCTCTTAAACGCTCTTGCGCATAGTCTGTTATTTTTGTTTGACGTCTTTTGATGCACCAGTAATTGTTTTGTATTTTTTTATTTATTTTATTCATATCTTCAATGTTGAGCCATCTTGGCGATAAAGGAAGTAATTTTCGAGTTTATTGTCTAGGATAATAAAGTGACAAAAGAAAGTACACAGCGGCGCAGTTTTTACTAATTTTAGCAACTTAAAAGGTACATTTTATTACTCAATTGTGGTCGTTATGAAGAGTGGATGTAATGCTATGTAGAATGTATTATTGTATGAACCCAACCAAAGCCAATTGATTTCGATGCTTTAGGGAGTTTGTCGTTAAATCCAGGGACGTTACGTGGAGTTTACACTGTATTATAAAAAATAATGCATATAAAAATAAAGTTGTGATATTACATAAAGCATTTATAGTCTGACCAGAAATATAAAACTCTCCTTTTTTTGCGGAAAACAATGGAACTATATTTTACGTCAGAAAGTGATGTAATAAAATGTGATTTTATATTCTTGGTAAGACTAAATATAGTCTTTTAATAATTCGACTAAATTGTAAAATATACAACCATCAAAAATTATTAATATCAAATATATTTCGTACAATGTAAAATAAGATACTGATATGTCAAAAGTTAAACATTGTTTAATATACAACTTTGAAATAATTATATTGATTAAGGATTAATTCATCCCCAAAATTGACAAATTTACATCTCACCGAGCGCTTTCACTGCAGAAACATTTACAAAATAGCCGTTTCTTTCATTCTCTTTAAAAAAAAACTGAAATAGCAACATTTGTAACTGAAATAGCAAGATGTTTAGTGGTTGCTGTCCTTTTCATTATTATTTATTCCCAATTCCTCTTTATTTGAAAAATATTTATTTAGTGTCCTTTAAACCCAATATTTAAAAAAAAAACAAAATCATAATATTAAAACTAAAATAATGATTAGGCTATAACTTTTGGAATGGGTATAAAATAATTGTTTTACTTTGTACTTTGGCTTATTGTATAGGGAGCTATGATTTAAATCCACATGGGCTCGCCTTTTTGTTTTATAATCATTAATAAAAAAATCTTACAAAACAGAAATAACAGCACCAGTGAGCCAAATAAGTTAGTGTGACTATTTGGTGCCAATGTTTGCTAGTTATTGTCTTAGTAATAATGCCTAATATTATTTAGTCCCCTCTGACAAATAAGGTTACATCTAAAATGGACTTCCCACTGAAGAATATAGTGACATCTTATATAAAGATTTCACTCTGTTAAATAAAGTTACATCTCATATGGAGACCCCACTCTGATGACAGTAACATCTTACATGGTCACCCCACTCCAACAAATTTACATCTTGTATGGAATCATACTAATATTATAAATGCGCAAGTTTAGATGGATGGATGGATGTTTGATAGAGTTTGTAGCCTAAACGGCTAAACGGATTTCGATAAAATTTGGTTTAGATGTGGAGGATGGTGTGGAAGAACACATAGGCTTCTCACTTATGTTTTTTTTTAATTACACCCGAACGGAGTCAGGGGCGAAAGATAGTCTATTATGATGTAACTTTATTCCTCTGTGGGGTCAATGTAAAGCATTATCTTTTAACTAGTCATATTTTATCAAAGAACACACAGGTATACCATCAGGTATGTTGTTCCGTCCATTTAATGTGACAAGCTCCATCACAACTACACAACCAATCACCTCCGCACCACATGTCTTCAATAGATTCGCTGTAGCAGTTATTGATCCACCCGTTGCTATCAAATCATCAACAATAAGGCATTTTAGTCCCGGACGGATTGCGTTCTTTTGTATCTCTAATGTATCCTGGAATTAAAAACATATTATAGTAAAACAGTGCTCATTAGTGTCTAAATACAGAGTTTGGTATCTCGGTTCACAACAATAAACATAAAGCAGTTGCTGGCATTCTTCAGCGAGCTGGATTGGTTGAAGTAATGACTTGGACCCATGCAAAATAAGCTAGCATTGTGATTTGTCACAGGTTTTTGGTAGTAGGTGTATAACTTACCGAACCATATTCTAAATCATATTTATAGGCTTCAATTGCTCCAGGAAGCTTGCCCTTCTTCCTCACAGGTAAACAGCCAATACCAAGTTCTGCTGCAATAGAGAATGAAAAGAGGAATCCTCTAGCCTCCAAACCAATTACAGCTTGTACCTCCGGAAAGTTCTGTTTAATAGTTTGTATGAGTAAACTCTGCAGTAACTTGCATGTAGAACCATCTGATATGGCTGAAAAGATGTCCCTAAAAAAAATGAACAAGTATTTTAAATAACTGATAAAAATTCAAAGAATATTGTTACAGGAAACTTTTATCAACTTACCAAAATAAAATTCCTTCCTTAGGGAAATCGGGATAGCTTTGGATTTTATTTTTCAGCTCTTTTATCTTGTTTTCGAAATCATTATCCATGACGATAAATAAGAAATAAATATAAACGCAGTAGATTTACCGCCCCTATTTTTCTCAATGTTTACAAGTTGGGATTTGCGATTGAGTTTAAATTCTATAACATTATTTTAAATAACGCATATTACTTAAAACATTACGATTTAAACAAATAAAAATATATCGTTTTTAAGAAGTTTGAATCATAACCTTTATTTCATATGTCAAATTAAGACGAGTTCGTATGTAGTGATGGGACTCGAGTTGCTTTTCACTCGAGTGACTCGAGTAGTTTTTATATGACTCGGATTCGAGTGAAATTTTTTACAAATCGAGTTTCGAGTGACTCGAATTACGAGTGACTTGTACCACTCGAGTGGTTTATATCGACCCGAGTAAGAAATTATTAAAGCAATTCCAGTTAAATTTGTTATCTCATTAAAAATGCAATATTTCTGTTCTTTTGTTGAATTTATTTAAGCTTCACTTAAGTTAATTTTAGAAAATGTTTATTATCTAAATTGTGAAAGAACATAATATAATAAAACTGTTCATGTTTAGATCTCATAAAAATTCCTTGTTAGAATGACTTAAATTGGGTTAAAACTTATTAGTAGACATTATAATATTTCAATTCAACCAATAATTTATATTCAATTAAGATATGCTTAAGAAGGGAGTGGATTCAGATAGGACGGCTGATAGAATTGCATGGAAGAGCAGCACATACTGTGTCGACCCTCAGTAGGGATAAGGGCAAGTTGATGATGATATAATATTTCAATTCAACTGATAGTTGGTATAAGAGGTTTCTTGATTATGTATGACAGGTTTAGTTTGAAGGAAAATTCTATTTTTTTACATTTTGTTTGGATTTTTTTGAGTACCTTTTATTAATACGAAAATCGTTTTTTCTATGTAAAATTAATATTGTTTTATTCGTTTTAAAATTATGGACACTCGTATTTTATATTCCGAGTGACTCGAGTCAACAAAAATCGAAGTTTTATATTTCTAAGAGTTATTTTCCCTCGAGTGAGAAAGTTACCAGTACCGAGTGACTCGAGTGAAAAAAATCACTCGAGCATCACTATTGGCCAAACAAAGTTGCAATTTGACAGATGATATAATATAACCCTACCAAATAAAATAGGTTTATAAGGGAATGACCGTGCATAAAAAGATATGAATTTTTAAATTATTAACTTTATAGACGCATGAACATTTGCAATAGTACTATAATATAATAATATTGGGGTACAAAATTTAAAATAAATCAAACAAAATGAGGCGTTCAGGTAAACGTAGAGTAAAAGAGGAGCGTCCTGAAACTTCTGCATCTATTTCCGATGTACAAGATCGTGATTTAACGTATTTCATTCACGACCGAGTGGAGTTAATGCATCAGGTATTTTCCGTGCTTAAAGCTAAGGAATTAAAAGCCATGGCGCCTCATTGTGTTCAGCACATATCTTTAAACGATTTGCAAGAGCTGTGCACGGAAGAGGTAAGGTTATAAATATTTTACAGTCAAGTCCTTAACAGTTTCGGCTGCTTCACGAATTAATCACTTAAAGGTTGTAAATGTAAATTGCTAAAGGCCCGTTTCGCCTTAACAAATGCTTCCCTTGGCGTTGTAGATGTTTGATCGTCGGATCACGTAAAATTGTCTAATTATTGTCATTGTTTTAGCTTCTAGGCATCAGTTCGAAGCGTCTCTGTGCTATATTAGACGGAGCAGAGCCTCCGAGCGATACAGAAACGTCCAGCGCATCATCTTTGGATAGACTTGAGACAATATCACTTGACAGCATCTCTTCTGATGAAGAAATATTGAGTCAAAGTTCTGGGAAGAAGAAAAAGGTAATTTGTCTTGAGATGAAATTATTTGTTAATTATAATTCCTGATTACTTTTAGCTCCCCCCATCATAACTCTCCTGACAACACACCTACATATTACTATTATAAATGCAAAAGTTTACATAAATTAAAATTTTTGTTATTATGTGTCACTAAAATTGTTTAACACATCACAATGTATGTCACATATGTAGAACATACTCTGAAAGAATACACTGTCTACAAACTATTTTTTCTGTCGAGCAGATGAAGTATTGTGCTATACTATTATAACATATGCTTGTCTCATTATAGCATAAACATTGTCGTCACAAAACCAAGGCAAGAAATAAACGTAAATCGTCATCAGAGGGATCAGATAATGTGGAGAAGACCAAGGCATCTCGTGCCGGGCTCACAGTACTAGAGTTATTGGAGTTGCAAGCACGGGCCAGAGCGATACGAGCACAACTTCATCAAGAGCAAACAAGAGGTTTGTAGCTTTAAACTGCTGAATGGATCTTGATGATTGTCATAGATGTAGAGGATAGTCTGGAAGAACACATAGACTACTTACTTTGTTTTTTTTTAAATTCCGTGTGGATGGAGTCAAGGGCATGCTAGTTTCTGTAGTAACTGACTACTCCATTGAAAGTATTTTTACAGTGGTCAATAATTTTGTAATATTTCTAACAACTTTTCATCACTAACATTCTCCACAACTGTCATTGTGTTTTGCATAATTCAATGTTCATATCTGTACTAATATTATAAAAAGGAAATATTTGTACTTTTGTACGTATTGAAATAACTCAAAAACTACTGGGCTGATTCTTACAGCATTAAAAAGATATTTTGTTGTGTAATGAGGAACATAGACTATAGTTTATTTTATAATCTCATTATCAATTTCCGTCATCAACAGATGTGATAGAGAACAAAGCACCAAATACGCAGCACGTGTCTGATGATGATGTGGAGATCAAGGAGGAGCCCACCGAGGTCGTGGAGATCAGCAGCGAAGATGAGAAACCCAACATAGAAGAATTACAGAAAGGTAAACATTATAGATAACACAACTATGGGCTAAAGTTTGCAATAATATACTTCAAGTATTATTTATCCTACAAACCCAATAAATAAAAAGACAGTTCAATTATCAATATAAATCATTTTCATTCCAGAAATAACAAAACAAACTAAAAACATACCTATAATTAAGGAACCAATCAAAGAAACACACACAATAACGAAAAAGATAAACGATCTAATAATAACAGTACCACAAACAAAACGTACGAGAAAAATCAAACTCAACCGAACACCAGCTGCAAGTAAAACTAATGCAATACAAGTGAATAACATAACTAGTAAAGAAAAACCACAAGAATCGATCACAATAGATATAACTAAGAATATAAAAAACACACAAAGTACATCTCAAATAACACAAAAGATAACCAAGGAGAAACAAAAGAGAAAGATTAAAAAGAAAGGAAAGGATAAAAAGAAAGAAGGCAGCGATCACGACGAAATAACCTTACAACTATCAGATTCAGAGAAAATGGATTTATTAGAGAATTTAGATAGAAAGAACTACGATAGCGTTTCAAGTTCTAGCACAGAAGATTCTGAAAGCAGTTCCAATAGCGAAGAAGAAAATGAACATCCCATAACAGAAAAAACACAAATCATAGAAAATTGCAATAAAACTGAATCAGTATTAATTGAACAAACTAATGTATGTGAGAAAGAAAAATCTCCAATCATAGAACGAGAATCTAACAATGAGATTATTGAATCAATTTCTGAAGTAATTAATATACATGAAGGAAATAATTCAGAGGGTCCATCGCAAAATCAGAGTGATAAAAATCCTACCAATACCATAAGTACAGAACATACAAATAACATGCTAAATGAAGTCATACCTTTAGATGATGGTAGAAAAAATGAAGTAAATAAACTTGAAGTACTTGATAATACTATAAAAGAAATTGAGGAAAATTCTAAGAAAGACACAGAAAAATCTGACGGCGAGCTATCAGATCGGGAAAGTTTGGAAATCGGAGCATCCGAAGTGAGAACCGAAGTGGTTTGTATATCCGACGAAGAGGTAAATAAGAAAAACCACAAAAAGAAAAAGAACAAAAAGAAAGATAAGAAATGTAAAAAAGATAAGAAAACTAAAAATCAGGATTTTCGTAATGGCGCTGATCAAAATTTCTACACAGAAGTCAAAACAATTAATACAATTGATTCAAGTGATGCTGTTCCAGAAATAACTGTACAAGAAATTTGTATAGACGATGACGTCAATGAAATTCTAGAACTTTCTGATGAATCTTCTTGTAACGGAGAAGATGGTACTTCAGTATTATCTAAAGAGCCAACGGCTGAAGAAATTGAAGCACTTTCAGCTAAAATAGACGAAATAGACAGAGAAAATATTATCACTGATGAAGAAATTAAAGAACACGAACGAACTCAAGCTGCTAAAGAAATCATAGAAGTAGAAGGAATATCTTGGAAAGACCGATACTTGGATAGCAAGAAAGTAAAAGACGTTTTAACGACAGCAAACATTCTAAACGCTATAAGAAAGAAGAATATAGACTTAAAAAGAAAGTTAGAGGAATCTAAAAAGGATATTGAGAAGGTAGTCGAAGTTCCGGAAAAGATAGAAACGGAAAATTTAGAAGAAGGTTCAATAGAACAATACAATACTCTAGAAGGTTCCACAAAATACGTAGATCCGGTCAAAGAAAATGAAGTTCTGACAAATGATAGCAAAGTGACAAAGGAAATGAAGAAAGATGCGAAACAATTATTTAAAATGTACAAAAAGTTGTTCAAATACAACGACATGACGCGACAGAAAGATCCTAATAAAAAGAAAAAGAAAAAAAAGAAGACCAAAGCTGAGAAAAACAAAATGGAAGTTAATACTGAAGCGAAAATTAGTTCTTAAGGATTATTAAATATTTGAAAAAATATTCGAGTATTTTATTACTTTATTTTCCTATTTTGTAGTTGAACAAAACTATAGATGCCAATTGAGACTAATGTCAATGATAAGATAAGGGTAAGGAAACTTTTATCGTATTATAAGACACGGGCATTGGAATCGATTCATCCAATCTTAAAAACAATTATAAATTATAGTAATAATCATAAACATAGGTCTTTTGGCACCCGGTTGTGAAAATCGAAATGTCAGGGTAATAATAACATAGCTTGTCAGTTTACTTCGCGTCATTACGCATTTTGTGTCGTTTTTTCATGGAAGTAATAAGTACTACGTACAACTGGAATGAGTTCTATCTGTACATCTTGCAGTTGAAATAAAGAAAATAAAACCTTATGCTAAGCGCGTAAGAGGCTTGTTGCACGCAAAATAAAATTGAAACCGAGTGAGAGGGTTATAAATGTCCACTATGTCTCTTTCAAACGGTGACCTAGAGTTGCCAGATAACAATCCTTTCGTTGTTTGTAGAAAAATATGCGATTGATGTAATGTAATAAAGTAAAAACATTTACTTCTAAAATGTTTCTAAATATTAATAATAATTTATTACCGACATGTTAAAGCAGTATTATTTGTTGCTCCATGTAGAACTTTAGTAACGCAAAAATTTTGCGATTGGCGTACAGGTTTTCTTTTATTTGTTTGAAATTCTTACACCTGTACTGACAACCCCACATGACATCTCAATTCGAACTTAATGGCGGAGTCTTTTTTGATTTCGTGATATTTTTGAAGAATCTCAGTTAAAATAGGAAGAATGTGTGTCATGGAGGCTTGCGGAAGCGAGTATTATGCTGATTGAGCGTTATATTTTCACAGGTAATAGTTTTAAACATAATTTGTTGGTGAAGAATTACGGTCACCATGCATGACTAACCAATCCTAGTTTGCGAAAAAAACATAATGAAAATATCACAAAACGCGCAATTAATTACTTATTATTAGCATAGATTTAAAACATTTGAATATTTATTTCGGTTCTTCCGTTTAGGCTACAGCCTAAGTAAACCTGCATGTAAACCTAGATGCATGAAAACATAATTCTGCTCATTACATTACCCTATTGAGTCAGTAGAGGTTAATCGCATTTTAAACCGACTTAATACGTCTTAAAGTTACATTTCTATGTTAAGACTTACCGTAGCCCCTGTGATAGTTGCGACGAAGCTTTCGTATAATTCGGTTGTCATGATGTTGGCTTGTAGCTGTAGCACGTGTAACGTCTCCAGTGTGGCGCACATGATAGCCTTAGGACATACAAATAATTTAGTGTTATAGTACATCTGACCACATAACCCATCCGGTACTAACTCATTAAGTCGGTGCCGGTGGATGCATAATGCAAGAGATCAACTTTAAGAGCGCGCGCACAACTTTAACCAAATTATCGCACAACTGTTTAATATCGCATTATTTCCTATGACCTTATATGGAGGTGCGCACACTACTCGATTTTTAGTTGGCTGCGAAACAATCGACAATCGCACAACAGTTGTGTAATAGTTTAGTAAAAGTGTGTGCCAGCTCTTAGAAGGCTCGTTACCAACACAAAACTCCAATAGTGAAGATACTTACCATTACAGTGAAAAAGAAGATCACTTTTAAGGACGTTTTTTTGGCGGTGGTTGACGCAATTTTTTTGCGTTGAAGAATAGCTACTGCTACGAACATTATCATGACTGCAACAATCGTAAAAATATAACTTAAAACGTAAAACTGACATAGCTCTAAACGTTAATTATCTCGGTAGGCAGAGCCCTAAGGGTACATTGTTAACTTATTCATCTTTATCTTTCTCCTTATCCTACTCCCGTAGGGTCGGCGCAACAGGCTTTTGTCATCCACATAACTATCATACGTCATTATAGTCGTCACTCTCTTCTTGATCATGTCACCTCTCACGCAATCCATCGATCTCTTTCTCGGTCTACCTCTACCGGTGTACCTCCACACTCATAACTAACGTTCTTCTTGTTACATGCGATTCATCCCTCCTCATAATGCCCATACCATGCTAACCTTTTACTCTTTACTTCTCTACTATTACATTGTTAACTTGTAAATCAATAAAAACTTTTAACTTAACTTTAAGTTAACTGTGAATGATTTGATAGATTCCTATTTGATTTCACCCATGTATAATATGCCCTTTGAGAAAGCTAACTAGTAAAGTTCACAAGCTATTGGTGACAAAGAAGTAAATAAATAAGCTTCATACCTGCTAGAACAATCACGGCCCATATGATTGTTCGCCAGAACGAAATGTTATTAATTTGGGATGTCAGAGCTCTATCCTGCCTCTTAGATATATTCTATTTTCTATATATTTGCATAAACATGCACATAGATCTTCTTTA
>JAOCNA010066904.1:0-11348 GCA_026546675.1 Papilio helenus | reverse complement strand
GGCTCCGAATACCCCAGCGTAGTCGTCGAAGTCGGCGTTGGCGAAACCCTACGCGAAGACGGCCGCCGCTGGTTCGAAGGAACAGCGGGCATAACCAACCGCGCGATCCTCATGAATATCACCGAAGAAAACCGCCCAAGCCCAGCAGGCCGCTCGGACCGAACCTGGGGACTGAGCAGCGTCGAACTGCGCACAATCAGCCACAACCGTCTCGCTCACAAGATCCTCGACTGGCACAAGAAGTACAACGTCCCGCTGGTGGGTGACCGCATCGTGCTTGACCTGGCGTCGGTGCGTCCTGGAGGTAAGATTACTGATGCTATCATGAAGGTTCCCATTCCGCATCTTGGATGCCAGATCCCGTGTCCCCCATCGCTGAAGAGTTCTGTTAGGATTGTTCTCTCGAAGGATGAAGGGGATTACAATAGTCCGTTTAATGCCATTGGTTCTTTCCACCTGCATCGGTTGGCGTCTGACCTTACTGTCGCTATTTCCATGGAATTGCCGCTTGAACGGGCCAGGAAGATGGCTTGGGACTTTATTGTGAAGCGTGAGATGGATGCGTAAGGACTTGATTGGTATGTTCTCTTTTCTCCTTTGGAGTTTGTTATTGCAGTTGCCGCTTGGAATGCTTTACTACTTTAGTATGAAATCTACAGATACAAAACATAGAGTCTCGGGTGACTTGAATATGAATATTCTAGTTAGTTCTTTTCTGATTCAATATAATACAGTGCTGCGTACACAATACATACATAGCACAACCCAGCCCTAGAGACTTAGGTCAAAGCCCTGGACCCATATTCACCATAGTACCATCACTATGGCCGAAACACACTCTACCACTTATGCCATCACATGAGACATGGCTGGATCCTGTCCGATTTCTATGCGTTCAACTAATTCTTGAAAGGGACAGACCTGTCACACTGCTGAGGACGCCCACAGAATCATCAACAAATATGGACCTAACTGCATAAGAACTGAGCCAAAAGCTTCCCAGCAACGACGAACCTTCGCAAGTAACCATGGTGAAGCCGGCCAACGTGACCTAATTCAGTTCCCATGGTAATCTAATCATCAATTCTTTGCCGATGGAGCCATGGTTACCTTTAATCTGGCTTATTTTATATGAGTCGCTGATAAGGGTCAACGTACTTCGCAAAGTATTCTTGGTAAACGTTGTGTATTGAGAGTAAAGAGTAATAGTATGTTCTATGTAGTAAGAAGTGTGTTTTTAGTAAGATAATTACAGAAAGAAAGAGACAGAAGAAAAGAAAAGAGCTCCCCAAAAGGGAAGGTATCACCTCTTTGCCTCTTCTCTGGAATAATACTTAATCCAGCCAAACTCTTGCCTCAGTAGTCCCCCCTTTTATATTCTCCTGATAGGAGAATCTAAAAGAAATGAACTCCCCTCAACATTAGAGATAATTATAAAGATCAATCCCCTTCCAGTAATCATCCATTACAGTCTTATCAACAATCTCCTCAGCAACTAGAACCTCAATCAATTGGCTTGGAACTGCAGTAGAATCCTTCTTCTCACACTAATACTTCTGCAATGCCTCTTCCATTTCAAACTTCTGTCTAGTGTTCTGTTCTGCTAAACATACTGCCTCCTCTCTGGAATCATCAGAGCACAGACAAAACCTCTTGATATTATTAATATAATGCTTGCCAAACAGAAGACCTAATACCAAATCATATAGGATCACTGATCACTGCTTGTTGAGTATCTGATGGATAATGAACAGCCCAGACTATCAAGCCTTCAACTTCTGGCCCCTTGCCTTTTCTAGATTCATGTATTGTAAAAGTATTAAGTCACCTTCCCTGAAAGTATTGTTTGTCTCCTCAGCTAATTGTTGCCTCCTCACCAGGTTATTCTAAATTTGTTGATAGGTCTCCTCCAGTCTAGCTGATTGAACTGATTAAGCTTCAATCTCAGCTTCTGGATTCTTCTCCCACACTCAACAAATCACCTCCTGAACCATGCTCTCCCCTACCATTGGCAGCCCAAAATACCTCAGTGTATATCCTAGAAGAATCTCTGCTGGTGAGAACCTATGTCAATCCAAGATCCAGTTATTCAGAGATTAGACAACAGAGTCCAGGAAAAGATCCCAGTTATAAATATTGTAAGAATGGCTGGCAACAACCACTTATAATCCTGTTAATACTAGTTAGACTGTTCTCTCTGCTAATCCCATAGACCATAGAGCTGTTACTGAAGAAGTGATGTGTTTTGTCCCAATCAATGAGATTTATTTACTAAAGTCTGATCCAGTGAAATGCAAACTGTTATCTATATAGGTGATGTTCAGCCACCCATAATACTTTGCAACATCTTTTTATAGAAATAAAAAAGATTTCTTTGCTGTAGCTTGTTCCATCAACTGGACAAAAATAAATCAGCTAAAATACTCAACTCCAATCAGGGCATACTTCTGGCCTCTCCTCAATATAGGATTAAATGAATCTATATAATCTAAAGCAAATATATTGAATGGTTCCATTACAATCACAGGATGTGGGATTTCTGCTTTCTTGTATAGTCCAATTGACTGACACTCTGGACATGAAGAATAATATTTCCAAATTATCTTATATTATTGTGGCCAATAGTACTTTCCTAATAATCTTCTAAAGATTATTTGTGATGCAAAATGGCCATGAGTATCATGCAACTCATGTAGAATATTGTCCAAATCCCCAGACAGAATATACTTAGCATACCTGCTATTCTTCTCTATATATACCATAACCATCTCTCCAGCAATGGATATAAGATGAAAGTGACAATCTATCTTTATCTGTGTTCCTTTTCTTTTTTAATCAAGAATGTCTATATACCATGCTTTATTCACATATTCCTTCAACTTTGCTGAGTTTTCAACCAAACTTTCAAGCTCTTTATTCTGATTAACCTTCCCTCAGCCCCTGTTTATTAATTCAACAGCTGGGGCTGCAAATTTAGATAAGATAAATTCTTTATATGATTTGGAGGCAGTCCAATGGGGTAGACAAGAGAGTTCATTGACAATAATCTGTAACTTTCCAGGGATATGAACAATATCCAGATCATATTCTTAGATCTGATACTGCCATCTAGCAACTTGACCTGTTGGCTCACTATTTTCTTCTAATACTGTTTGGATTGCTTAATAATTAGTATATAGAATAACTGGATGGTCTGATCCTTTTACTAGCCATTGAGTTTCCTCTAGGTATTGTAGGACAGCCAGAATTTCTTTCTCTATTGTGTGATAATTTGTTTCAGCATCTGAAAGAGGGAAAGAAATATATATAACCACATTTTTGTATTGCCAGGTTTTCCAGGAAGATTTCATTCCCACAGGCAGGTCTCTCATCTGGAAAAGGACATCTCCCAGGCCCTGATTTGATGTATTGATTGCTAGATGGTACTGTAGGATTGGATCCCTACCTATAAGTGCTGTTTAACTAACATGATCCTTAACTTAATTAAACACTCACTGTTGTTCTGGAAGCCATTTGAATTTTATAAGTCTCTTAGCCTGTCCCTTGCCTTTATAATGTAACACTTAATGTAAGGCTTTGAAAAGATCTGACCTGCTGGGTATATATGTATGTAGAAATGGTAATACATGAAGGAACCATAATAATTCTGGTTCATTTGTTAGGGTTGGCCAATGTCAGAGTGCTGCCAACTTATTTACAGATAGATGAAGACCACCTGGTTGACACTCATGGCCCAAAATACCAATTGTTGTCATGAAAAACTTCATCTTCTTTGGATTCAATGTTAACCTTGCCCATGCCAGTTGTGGGAAATACTGGTGGTGTATTAAATCTAACATGTCTTTAAACATCTCAGCTGCACCTTGATTATTGTCTAGAAAATGCTTTATCACTACTTTGCCCCTTTGAAGAGCCAGTTCTAGAAATAGTGTTGGTATTTTATTCATAGTAATGTTCTTCAACCTGCTGTATGTTCCTAGTACTCCTGTGAGTCCTTATCTTATATATAGGTAACAATACTGGCTGAGGACAGTAACAAAGGATATTTTATAAGCATGTTCCAATATTAGGGAGACAGTCCAGTAGCCATTTGCTGTATCCATCTTAAAAAATATCTTCTATTTCTTGTTGCTGAGCTGATTCAGAATGGGTTCAATTTATCTTATTGAATAGTTTATCTTGATTGTAGCTGAGTTAATAAGAATATACTGGTAAATTATTTATAACACTCCTGAATGTTTTTACAGAAACTTAGTTTTCACATATCAAGGAGAAATACAAGGACAGATGATCCCTGCTCTCTCTATTTCTGGAATATTCTTGTACTGCTATATAATCTCCTCTTCTGTATATAATAGCAACTTGGTGGCCTTTGAGACTGTTCTTAGATAAGTTGGAATGCAGTGTGTAATTAATCTCATCTTAGATATCTTGTTGACTTCTTCTATAAAAAGATCTCACCATGTATAGAGGACTGTCAAAGCTATTGTCTACTCAACTAATCCTGGCCCCTTTTCTATTATCTAATCTCCAAGCAACTGTTGGTGTTTACCCATCCATTTAACTGCCTTGTTGATGTTGTTGGTTAATGGTTGTCTGTAGTGTATTGGTTGATCATCTGTTGGGTATCTAAAATCAATGTGTTGATTCATCTCCTCCTGTAAAATTTTATCAGAATCCCCTTCCACATTACATGAGTTATCAATATACAGTGTATTGCATGTGTTTGAGACTTGCTTATCTAATAGTGTATAAGTACCATCTGAAGCCTCTGAGCTTGCTTCAGATAGTGTTAGTTTTCTGACTTGATATCTGCCTTATAGTCTTCCTCCTGGAAGGACTCACAAATGATCTCAAGTAGTAACTCTTCAATCTCTGTAACTCCTACTTTGTTGGAATCTTCTGAACCTTCCCCAGCAGTTATACTGTAATCTATGGCATCTGATCTGGTCAGTCCTCTGTCTAATCTGTTGGTCTTGGTGATCTGAGAGATTCATATGTTTTTCTTGCCAGGATCCTTGTTAGCATACACTGAATGGGGTATGTCAATCTTCTTTTCTTGCTTGTTGTATACCTAGTATGTACCCTTTCAATAACTTCCCTCTACTTCTGCTGTATGCATCCAATATCTACTCAACAAGATTATATATCCTGGCTCATCATCAACCACTGTGAATGGCACTGTCTGTAAGATCTCACAAATCTTAATTGTCAGCTATATAATAGCTGTAAAGTTTATGTTCTGTTCTGTTGCCACTTTATATATCATATAGATAGGAATTGTCTTTACTTTCATAGCTGCTATAACATACTATGGCATCAAGTTACTGTCCAATCTGCTATTGATTAATGAATACTTAGCCTTGGTTGAAACTAACTGGTCCTCTTCAGACAGAGTGTGGATAACTGTGGTAGTAAAAAATAGCTCTACTTTAGGTGGTCTCTGAGTTGATAAGAGTCCCTGATTATTTAACTGCCTTAGATTGTCCTTTCTTTCCAACACAGCAATGTGTGTCTATTTTGTTGGCTTCTTGCCCTTCTTCTTTGATTGGAGGTGTATTAATTTAGCAGTCTCAGCCCTTGCCACTAGAGCTGTGTCCAATAGTTGTGCTAGTGAGACTTCTATCTGTGTGTTATTGAGCATCAACTTCATGCTCATTGGGATTCCCTCTAGGCTCTGGATGTTTTGCTTTTAGTTCTTAGACTTCTGTTTGGCCATCAAGTCTTCAATCTTTTCCTCATTATTTATTACCAGGTGATCTGAAGGCCTGTCCTCTTGGCTCTACTTACCAGTAGCATACACATATTGCAAATCCTTCAGAGGATTGCCAGTTCCAGTCTTAGTTGTCTTAATATCAGTAATCCACAGGCCTATAATGATATTGTTTTGGTCCACTCCAGACCAATTCTGCATCCTCTCATCTTCCACTTCTATGTAATTGTTTTGTATGACTGCTGCTGACACCAATGTCATAGCAGGTGATAGCAAAGTATGAAGTGGAGGCTCCAGTTGTTTTTCTGTAGTCAGATTTAGAAGGATTGGTAACTTAAACTGTTGCTAAGATTGCTCCCATCAATCCTGTTCTGCTTTTCTGAGCCAGTCCTGCTCATCAGGAGGCAAGACTGCATTCCTATATATTGGAGCAATATAACCCTGCTAGCCACATCTGAAACATAATTTCTCACTTGGTGATATAATGGTTTGAGGGCCTGATCTGCATCCTGCCTGGGTTGACAACCCTTGGCTGCAGAGTTGCAGCTCTGAGATCTTCCCAACTAGCACCTCCAATGCTTTTATCTGGCCCTACATAGTCTTAGTAATGAGCTTGTTATAAGACTTCTTGGTATCCAGGTCCTTAATAGATTGCTTGGTCTTCTTGTTTTCACATATCTTGGCTATTTGGGTGACTCCTCTGAGTGTTATCTTTTGCTTGCCTATCTGCTGGGCTTCTAGATACCTGCTCAGGATGCCCCTAGTCATGCTGTTTATCAAGCCCTTGACATATTATTCAACCAAGGCTGTCTCAAAGTCAGGCAGGATGGTGTACACAAGCTCTTGTGCCTTGTTGATGTAAGTCTGTAAGTCTTAGTTCTCTTGTTGAAGCTCTATCAGCTTGCTGATAGTAGTTTGGATGTTGTCTTCTAGATCTGTATCTAAGAACTGTTCTCTCAATTTCTCTGCCAGGGCTTCCCAGTCCTGTCTTTCTGGCTTAGACAGGGAGTGTCTAAATCTTATTGCCATCTCTTATAGACTGATGAACATTGTGGTGGTAATTGCTTTCTGCTTATCTTCCTCAGTTATTATAACCCCAGCCCAAGTAAAGCAGCACTGCCTGATATATAGGTTGACATTCTCTGATATCTTTCTAGTAAAGATGGGCTATATATTTATGGTTCTTCTAGGATACTGAACTGGTGTTGTCTTGATGGTTTCTGAATGTGGCTCTTGTTCTTTACCTGATGTTTCTGCATTATTACTCTTAAGAGTTTTCATTGAAGCACTGATATTGAGGTTCTTAAAAGCTTCTGATAAACTAGGTTGTCTGTTCTGTATTGTGGGGAAATAGCTTATTAATCTCCAGTGGCTCTGTCCTCCTTGGAGGAGTCACTGGAAAAGGTCTTTGAGAGTTCAATTCCTAAGTGGCTCCACCAAATAATAAGGGTCAACATACTTCACAAAGTATTCTTGGTAAACATCATGTATTAAGAGTAAAGAGTAATAGTATGTTCTATGTAGTAAGAAGTGTGTTTTTAGTAAGATAATTACAGGAAGAAAGAGACAGAAGAAAAGGAAAGAGCTCCCCAAAAGGGAAGGTACCACCTCTTTGCCTCTCCTCTGGAATAATACTTAATCCGGCCAAACTCTCGCCTCATCGCCTACCAGGTATATGTAATCTGGACTAATATTACCCCGTTCTTCTAACCAAGCCATTGTAGGAGCCGGTTTCATGCAACCACAACTGTTACAGAAATGAACTTGGTCCCTCATGCTACAGTTCGCCAAAACCAACTATGAGATTGGAGAAATGGTATACCTTGCACTGACACAAGGACAGCCAATCACTTTTTCTTGTCCCTACTCGATAGCAGAGAGTCTCGTGAGTGAAAGAGCACAGCGCAAAGAGAGAAAAAGTAACGGAGACAGGTAAGAATGGGCAACCGTTGCGCTGATTTACCCTTTGGGAAGGAAGCCTGGCTGGCATGGTCCAACAGAAAGGTATACTGAATGATCACTACGGTCTCTACCTACGCTTATTTTCTAATTTTCACTCTAGGATTAAGCACTGTCCAGATGGGCACCAAAATTTGTCCCTGATCAGACGCTGGATATTGGAAGTCCCTTGATATCCCATTATCAATCACTGGATATGAAAATAGCATGAAGCAAAGAAATATTGTCAGACGTGCCTAAGGGACTGGGAGCAGGCACTCAACTTGTCTTTTGGTGGCGCGTTTCGAGAAGGTTACGAATTTGACAATTTCCAAGATTAGGAGACGGCTCTACTCCCAGATTACATTGTTGTGTCGTTGTACCGAATGACGAAATATTAATGAGGCTAATGGATCTAATCTCATGGCTTGATCTTGGATATGCACATGCTTGTTTGCCAATAAAAAAAATCTGTCTTGAAAGTACAAGGTGAAGCTGGTTCAGTCTGCAGCATGCAGCACAACACCTGCCTCTGATATTGTATTCCGGAGTTACAACAAGCTTGATTGGGTTACACTCACCCTTGGGAGATCCTGTAGAACTTCTTATACAGTGGAGTAGGGAAAGAAAACACACTGGATGAAATTGTAACCTACCTGAATAGTATACCTCCAGCAAATTGCAACTAGGCATAATCACGCTTTATCGACTCGAGATGGCCTGCAATACCAACACCATCAGAAACTAAGTTAACCACCTCCTTCCCTCGCCAGCCCAGAGTCATTTGGCATCCCTCACCTGTATGTCGGTAAAAGCGCACATACGGACCGAAAACAATAGCGCCGTAGACATCCTTCGCCGCGTCCCTCGCCAGTAAGCCATTGAGATCAGTGATCAGAGCCATTTCCGCTTTTTCCCAGCCGTAAGGGATGCCGCCGCTCGGGGTGTCTCTGATGTGCACATGGAAAAAGCAGGTTCCTCGGTAGTCACCCTGTAGACCTTCAACGGAGAGGGTGGTCAAGGGGGTTTGGGGTTCTGTGATCATGTGGAGAACATACCGGGTTTGGTCAGAGATCAAGCTGTCCTGGAAGCAGTAGGGAAAGTAGTAATCCAAGAGTTTCAACCAGACCTGAGAGGCTTCGAATCCGGAGCAATTCTTTCCCATCTCGTAGATTTCTTTTACGAGCTTCGCGTCGTAGCGGTCCTGTAAATATGATGTTAGCATTTCAATGTAAGGATATAGGGATGGGAACTTACCATATTGGTGGTGCTATGCTGTATTCGAACAGTCTGTAAAAGCGAAGTGATTGATAAAGGAAGGCGCGATTGGTAGTACAGAATATTCATAGCTCATGGGTATGACGGTTTATATAGATGCTCAGATAGACATCCAAAAAGCGGCCTTGTCTCGATCGAGTCTCACTTCTCCATAGGAAGGGTCTGGAGTGTATTTACTCTCTTTTTGTAAGTGTTAAACTATTGAACCATTATTCCAATGTCCAATGTCTCAATGTCATTGTTAAAATGATGGCAATCCCCAGAGCCCTAACAAAGACGAAAAACACCACAATCAAGAACCAGATAATGAAACCTGGTATTCAAAATATCAGTTATGGCAATTGCAACTACCATAGGATAAGGCAAAGGCTTACGCAGTTCTTTATTCTTGGATATGTAAATCATAAGCCTTCCCCAATTCAACAAAACCGAATCGAACTTTATAGCAGTGCATATAGATTGCCATCTTTGCACCATGCCTCGCTCTGACATACCGAACCAGAGACAGAAACAGTTATACAAGGTGTCGAAACATTCATTCATATATCAATCAATGGCACTGAAGGAGAGACTGGCTAGAGCCTAAATACATTTAATCAACCCTCAAACACACTCGACACCCTCAAAACATCAAGTCGCGTTTGCATCAACTTTCTAGCAATCAGCGACATCGAAGCTTCCAATCGAGTTATCCAACTTTTTATCCCAGTCCTTGGACGCAATACCAGCTTGGTTCTTGCATCCAGCATCACTGTACACGCGCAAGGTGCAGCTCGAGAACACGCCTACATCCCAGGAGACTTGACCTCCGGCGGCACAAGCGCTCTTGGTGCAGCCGTGGTTGCCCGGGCCATCGAATTGGTGGCCACAGGAGTTGAACACCCACGCATTGGCGGCCAGGGGGAGGGCGGCGAGGAGGACGGTCAGCTTCATTGTTCTGGTGTGTGTTAGTGGAGTCTTGACCGAGTATATGACTCCAAGAAATGATTGGACCGGACGTACCTGTAACGAAATGAGGACTTTGCTTTCAGGGTTTGTTACTTCGATCAATCTGCGATGGACGATTTCTGAAAAGATGTGGAGGATGGATACAACACAAATCCCCAGGACATCAACCGGCCTTTTATATCCCATTCAACCCCAGCTCATCCCCAAAACTCCAACTTCGCCAAGCATGACTCCGATATGAAGTTCAGCTGAATCTGAATACGAGCTCGAGCTAGTCATCACTTGTACGAAATGCAACCAGCCAATTTCCATCTGCGTGTTTGCTCTCAGCCTGAAATGTTGATCAGCTTGGCAGCTTCACATGCAGCATACTATTTGTTGGCGTTCCATTTCTGTTTGTGATATAGTTCGTATTCGCTTAAACTATGCAGGAGACCCCAGATACTTGGAAAGGTTCGATAGATTTCTGCAAAGTGTTAACCAAAGCTTGATGCTCATTATATCCAATAATCCCACTGAGAAAAGGAGGCTGTTCAATCACGTTGTCTGTCTGATGGAAGCGTAGTTTACCACGAGCAACCAAACAAGAAGCAGAATTTTCCTACGTGGATGATCCACCATGGTAAATCGGCGATATAGTTCTCCATGGTGGAGAAGGCAAGGGCTGCAGCCGGTGCACTCAAAAGTCCTAAGGCCAAGCTGTAGCTGCAGTACCGGCATATCTGCAAGAGGAGATGATTGGACTCCCGCTCGCGATGTGGTAGCACAGCACCGACTATTCTCGTATTCACGACGATCCAGCTCCATCGGAAACGAGATGCGGTGGCTCTGGCATCGTCTTCAGCAAACCTCGAATCCAGCCCTGCCCGGTGATTGGTACCAAGGCTGAAAGGTTTTGCTGGGCATAGGTTGACTCAAAAAGCGGGATGATGCATGTCGTATTCCAGTCACTAATAATAAAGGACTGGGGTCAAAAAATCCCTCAGATCTGGTAGGGCAAGCTTGCCCAGTCATTTTGTCGTTTTTGGTGAAGTAATTGCAGGGAAATCGATGCATAGTAGTGGGGTTGGACACTAGATCTGTGGAGTCATCAGAAATGTCCGTATTCTATCTATCCCTGTATATGCAAGTTACAGTTGTCGGCCAACTTGTGATTCGAACAGAGACTGGAAGTATGTATGGAAAGTATCAGTAAGTTCATATTCTGTACATTCATAGTAGCCAATATCAAGCCAAACATTGAATATACCATCACATAATGATCAATCTCTTTGAAGCTCGTCGCTGATATATTCAGCCAAGGTCAAGATTCTCTCCTCTTCCAAGCGTCGCCCAACTAGTTGAATGCCGACAGGGGCCCCATCGTATATTTCCGCGTCATCTGCAGGATATTAGCACATGACCATACAGTAGTCGAATGAAACTTACAATCGGAGTGCACTTGCTCATCTGTCTCGCTCAAGAATCCAGG
>JAOCNA010063351.1:0-19332 GCA_026546675.1 Papilio helenus | reverse complement strand
ATGCTTTATGTAATAGAACAGTCATAGGTGCAGCCATAGAAAAAACTCTTCAAACAGTAGATCCAGAGTGTAAAATGTATTTGATCAGCGATGCAGCACATAATATAATCGAGTATGATCTATACAAGAAGAAAAAGATTATTTCTCTGCGAAAGGGATCAACTAAAGTATATCCTCCAGGGCATAAGTCTGCAAATAGAATGTACCAAGAGATAGGAACTCCTGTTTATGTAGGCGGATCAATGACCACTGGTGGATACTTAATCAAGGCTGGCACAGAGTCATACAAAACCAATTACACTACCTGCCATGGATCCGGGCGTATCATACGAAGAAAGAATGCAAGCAAAGAAATAGATAAAGATGTATTTAATATGCAACTGAAAAAATCAGATGTTCTTATCTGTGCTGATAATTCAGAGAGTCTAATAGAAGAATCAGAAAGTGCATATAAAGATATAGAAAAAGTAGTAGAGTTCTGCGAGAAACAAAAAATATCGGAAAGAATATGTAGATTACTTCCTCTTGCAGTAATAAAAGGATAGATGAGTTAGTAAGATTATTCTATATTTGTAAGATTATTCTTATCAATAATTTTTAATAAACCCATGTACAAAAGAAAATATTGCATTTATTTGTAGGTTTTATAACTTATAAATTTACTTTAGATTATATTTTAGGTTATAAAATTTCAATTAATCAATTAAACCAACTAACCACCCAAACCAACCAAACCAATTAAACCAACCATCCTAACCTACTTCCCCGTACTTCTCAAATAGCTCAAAGTATCTCTCATACTCTTCCTCATCCATTCTTTCTTTGTCACTCTCTGTTACATCCTCGTATGGCTTCTTCTCCCCCTGCACCAATACTGTTTCCCCAGATGCTTTTTTTGTGCTGCTTTCTTTGTTTCCTTCTAGAGTATAAATCTCTTCTCCAGGGCGGTGTACACTAACTATTTCTTCTTCTCTTGGGCCCCCCTCTTCTGTTGTTGTCTCTGGAGGTTCTTCTATTGGTTTTCTTGAGGCTTCCATCAGGGGCTGCACTGGATGTACTCCCTGGGACAGAATTATCTTCCCCCTAAGCATCTCAGGAATCCCCAGCTGATCTATCTTCTTTAACTGACTTATTAATGGAGCTATCTCTTCCATCATAAGAGAGAATAAGTTAGAGACACTTTCTTTCTCTTCTGCTTCCTTCTCTTTCTTCTCCACCAAAGAAATAGAACAGTTAGGACATTTAAACGTATAGTCTTCAGTTGAAAGAAAAGACTGTGCATCTAGAAGAGAGTATGAAGCCTGGCACCTAGGACAACTAAATCCAAGAGTACTCTCAGATAGACGCAGCCTTCTTTCTAATCGTTGAGTCATTGTGTATATTTTATACTTAACTACGTCCCTGATCATACGAAAATCAAGAAAGAACTTAGTTTTAGTTACCTGCTTCCCGTCCTCTTTTAAGTCACTAATTGTTTCAGAGGAAAGAAGCCTATCATCTCTTAGACGAACAATTATCTTATTAAACTCTCTTGGGAGAAGCATCATTTTATCTGCAAGGTCTTCTTCATCTAGTACCAGATGGTGAAGCATAATATCCATTATCACTATATGATGAGGCTCATAAAACATTCTTGTAACTCTCTGCACCAGCTCCCCCATCAGAGCACATAAATCATTCATGCAAGGGAAAAAAAAGAAAAAAAGAAGTATCTTTGGAGAGAGTAAGGAAGTGAGGGGGGCTAGCTCAGTGGTAGAGCGTCCGCTTTGCATGCGGAAGGTCGGGGGTTCGATCCCCCCGTTCTCCATTTTGTTTTTCTCTTCTGTTTTTCTTTTTCTTCCTGAGGAGTTTCTTTTTTTCTTATGAAGGACACCAGCGCAGCTGTGCAGCAGGAAGCCTCAGTCTTTGCTGAGGCTAAGACTCTTGAAAAAGAAGAAGAAGAAATACGCAAGCAAAGAGAAGAGTACAACAAAATGGCAGAAAGAGATACAATTGTGTTTGTTTCTCCTATCTCCTTTTTCCGGTACAAAATAGAGCAGCCAAAGGGATGGGTAGGTAGAGGTAAAGGAAACATACGTATATCCCTGGAGCCAACAACGAATAAGTACAGAATTGTTCATATAAAAGATAAAGTATTTAAGCTTGGATGCAATCATTTTATTGAGGAAAGAATAAAGCTAGAAAAACATCCAAATGAAGAGCACTCCTGGATGTGGATCACAAGAGGAGACAACTGCGGAGATGGTCTCTCTCCTGTTCAGAAGTATCTTGCAAAGTTCCCAACTGCAGAGACAGCAGAAATATTCAGCAGTGCAGTTGAAATGATTAAGAAAGGTAAATCACTTAAAGAAATACTGGAAGTAACTAAATATTCTGATTCTAATAAAGATTCTGAGGTTGCCAAGGTTGCAACCAAAGATAAAGCAGATAGATCAACAACTGAAGATAAAACAGATAAAACAACAGCTACAACCAAAGATAAATCAATACCCACAGAAACCAAAGATAAAACAGATAAATCAACACCTACAACACCCACAGAAACTAAAACTAACTCATAAATAACTTTTGGCTTTGTTTGGTTTTGTTTGAATTTGTTTATCCAATAAAAATGATCAGAGTATTTGTTTTAGCCCCCATCTCTTGAAACATATGTGTTTAATCTGAAAATACAACAAAAACTCATGCGAACACTGAAGGAGAGAATAATGCAGTCCTTTCTTCATCTGCAGGGTGCCCTAGAGGAGAAAGAGAGAAAAGCTTCAGAGGAGAAGATAAAACCAATTGAATATACCTTAAATAGACTAGCAGAAGAGATAAAGAAAAACCAGCAGAAAAAAGAAATAAGAGACCAGAAAGAGCAGGAGCAAGAGCATAAAAGATACAGAGAAGAAATAGAAGGTATAAAAGAAAAGCTAGAGAAAGTATTACTAATAGTAGAAAACAAACAGGAAAATAAAAAGAATCAGGAAAAGTCTAAGTCATATATGAAGTATCTAGACCAGCTCTCAGCATCTACTTCATCCAGTGACTCATCATCTACTTCATCTAGCAGCTCTACATCAAGCAAAGAAGAAAATAACAGAAATAGTTCAGACATTGCAGATAATATGGATAATATAGACATTGCATATAATACGGATAATATAGACAGTTCAGATAACATAACAAACAATATAAATAATTCAGACAATCCAGACAATCCAAATAATATAATAGATAAAGAAGGTATAACTGATTTAAATAACCACAATAACCACAATAACCACAATAACAACAGAAAAAACAAAGATAAACCAGATAGACATAGAAAAGAAACTAATTCAGATATACTAGATAAACTAAAAGAGCATTTAAATGATGCTAACAGAAAAAATATTACTACTCCAGGGAAAAGTAATAGAAATAATAATCAGTTTTTTATTCAAAAAGATGCATTAGAGATAGAAAAAGATTCAGAGCCTGAAAGAAATGGAAGAATAAAAGAAACAAGAGAAGCAGAAAAATACTCAATGCCAATTGTGTTTGGAGGTAGTCTAATCATGGAAAAATATCTATCTGAGAATGATTCACTAGAGGATGCCCAACAATCTTCACAACCTTCAATATCATCTACAAGTATGAATGGATTAGAATCCTCTAGTAGTAATGCCAACACCGACACCAATCCAAAAGACAAACAGGAAGAAGTAATTATCTATCCAGAGGGAAATGCAGTGGAAGATACATCTGTGATATTCAGTAATAAGCCAAAAGATAAAACAGTTAATGAAAAACTTTTATCGATAAAAAAGCAGGGAACATTAGAAGATGACGAAAGATTCTACAATATGATAACTAAAACAATAGATGAGTTAAAAGAAAAGCATGACTTTGAGACGGTAAAAACAACCATGCAGCTAGATATTGCAAGAAAGTACGTAAAAGACTTCATTGATCTTCGAATAGCTCTTAAATCTGCTATTCCTACTCCTCCGCCAAGAAGAAACCAGTTCCCGAAAAAGAAAGCAAAGAGACAATCTTCAGACAATGAATATAATACTGAAAGAGATATGTAACTGCTTTGGATCAGTAAAAGAGATATTGTAGATTGTTAGAGGACAAGCACCAATTAGAAATAAATCGGAAAAATATTATCCGCCCAGGGCAATACAACTTTTAAACATTTTTTATATCAGATAAACACTCTTCTGTATTTGTGACTTCTGCGGTGCAGCTTTCCTCAAGATATTTCTTTCCTACTAGATGTTTCATCTAGTATATTTATTGCTGCAACTGAATGAAAAACAGAATGTGGCTACCCCTTGGAGTAGTTCTTTTTGCAGGTGCTGCTCTTTGTTCGGATAATAGAACAGAGATAACAGCTGGGCTAGGAGAAAACACATTTAATGGATCATATACACACTCAGATATTAGATATCCAGATAATTTTCAGAGAAATAAGAACACAGTTGATATTACAATTGATATATATATTGGCACACCCGTGAGGGAAATATTTGAAAAAGCAGGACAAGACATTTTTCTTAAAACAGATATTATTTTCAGAATGGTTGAAACAAGTGTTAACCGAGAGATAAATAAGTTAAATACATATGCTCCCCATTTTCGAATTGTTCCTAGCTTCACAGAGCCACAGGTAATAGACACACATGATATAAGCCATCCCTGTCCTACAACTTTTTTCTCTATCTCCAAGTATCTATCTACTCTTTATGCAAACATGGGGAGGCAGCAGTCATTCATTGTTATTACCCCATGCCTTTTTCCACATCTGCATCCGTATCTTATGTCGCATAATGGACAATCTTCTCCGTACATCACCCAAAGTATCACTGGAACACTTACAACAATGTCAATGGTTGAGGCAGAGCCAATTCCAAATAAGTTTGTTATTACTCTTGCTTCTGCAATACTCAGGGCTGCATCTATCCCTGACATAGAACCTGTTAAATTAGAGTCAATGATGAGCTCTGAGGAAGGCACACAGTTTGCCATTCATCTTCCTCCAAAGATAGTAAGACAGATTCTAGATAATTATCTTAGAACAAAATAAGAGATACACTCTGATTAATATTTATCTTATATCTCTGCCTTATCTTATATCATAGAATAAAATGTATAACTGTAGTAAATGAGTTTATTAAAAATTGTTGACAAGAATAAGTAAATCTAAAGAATGTTTATTAAAATTTTTTCCTATTTATAGACCAGGCCTACCAAAATAAATAAAAATATTTTAATGACACATTCATATTTTTTTTATTTATAAGACTCTACAATTTACAATATTTATTTGTATTTGGCATGCCTAAATTATTTATAGTAATTTTCTTTTTGGCAGCTCTTTAAGCATGGACAAGAAGGAGACATCAGTAGCACAAGAAAAAGTACAGGAAAAAACAAAGATAGATACAGGAAAAGCACCATTGCAAACAGAAGTAGCACAACCAGAGAATCAGATGTTTTCAGAGAAAGGAGTTCTATTCAAGAAAGAGGGAGATAAATGGACAGAAAAGAGTGCAGGAATGATAATAGGAAAAAGAATAGATAGTAGAGGAGCCCAGCTCATATTTGCAATGGAGAATACAAGAGTGATACTTAATGCACTTATTGCAAAAAAAACAGGAGTCAAGAATAACGGTAAAAATGTTATTTTTGCTGCTATAGATGAAGAGAAGCCCGGAATATTCTGTCTTCAGCTGGAGAATGAAGAGACAGCTGCAAAGATAGTAGAGAATATAAAAAGTGCATGCATTGAATAGTGCAAAATAAATGTCGTCACCCGGGATCGAACCGGGGACCTCATCCGTGTAAAGGATGCGTGATAACCACTACACTATGACGACATAATAGAAATAAATAAGAGATACTATCTGAATAATTTTTACTAATCTTCTTATCTAAATAAAATACCTTTAAATACCTTTAAATATCTAACATAAATTCTATTTGTATTTATTTAACTTTTACTCTCTGCATATATGTGCAGTAAATTTAAACTTTTTCATACAATGTAAGAGATGCAATTATAACAACCCCAGGGAAGACAGCAGGACCTATAAAAGAAATGAATAGTATTACTACCACAGAGGAACGACCTAAAATACCTTTTGCTATTAGCACAGGTATTGCAGCTGCTGTTCTATCTACAACCTATGTAACATTTCTTATGTGCCAGCTATCTGATCCACTTGAAATATTTGCTTCTATTTTTTCTGGTGCATTTGTTTTTATTGCAGAGATTGGAAGAAGTACAAAAAATAAGTTATTGCTTGCTTCTGCTCTTTCAGGGGTTCTATACTTTATTCCATCAGGAATATTTCGTTCTATATGCATTGGACTATTATTTGGATACTCTCATACATTAGCTGAAATATATGCAGTACATATTTCTGTGCGTGCATTTAGACATGAAAGTGTTAGTTACGTAAATACTCTTATTTCTATGCTTATTTGTCTGTGCTTCTTTTGTCTTTCATTTTCTGTGGTTGAACAAGGACTTAGTACACCTCTTTTTGTTATAGGACTTATTCTAATACAAATACTTGCAGTTTTCTTTCTTCTTTCAACCCCTCCCTGTGAGTTAGTTAGTGAGAACAGAAAGAATAGCTCACTTATATACGGGGAAGTATATAAAGAGTTGGCCTGGCTCTTTAAAGGTGCACCATTTACTTCTTTTCATGAGGAATACAGTGAATTAGTGGAAATAGATGGAGGAAAAACTGATGCATTTCGTACTAGGCTCTGGGCTGTGTTTGAAAAGCTTAGTACTTCATTTCTTGTAACTGCTATTCTTGGAGTTATCTCTATTTCTCCTAAAAACACTTATAAACTTGTTCTTTTCTCTGTTTGTCCTGTGTTTTGCTGGTTCTATGCCAATAAAGCACATGAAAGACGAATTGAAATGTCTGTTGCAATTCTTTGCATTCTTCTGATGTTTGTGGTGTTTCTTTTTAATATACAGCCTGTTTTTGCTATCTTTCTTGCATGTAGCATATATATGACTCCGAGTGTGAATGGATATATGTCTCTTGATGCTAGAGTGATTATTTTATCGAATATGCTGCGGTACCTGCTTGCAAGCGGGATCTTCTTCTTTCTTGCAAAGATAATTTATGTTGATGTATAGAAAATAGAACTACCAATTATAGAAAATAATATAACTGACAAATATTTATAAATCAGTGCATAACTGTTTGAGCTAAATATTTATTTTAAGGTATTAGAGGCTCTGCAGCTGCCTCTTCTAAATACTTTACTTGTTTAGCTTCTTTGCCTTATCTGCAAGGCCTTTGACAGTTGGATTGGACATAACCTTATCCTTAATTGCATTTGTGATTCCTGCAGGTGCAGAAAATGCCTTTATATTTGATGCAAGGAAAAAGGCTAGGATAAAAGCAAAAGTAATAGTGAATGAGTTCTTCATACCTTCTAAATATTTGCCCTATATATATGTACTTCTTGTCAATATCTAAAATATCTCTTCTGTTTGTACCAGTAAAAAACTGTTACATAAAATGATTAAAATAACAACGAAATAGTACTGGTACATCTTTAGATATGTTCAGATATGTTCAGTGTCCAGTTACTTTACTATCTCTGTTATAAATGATTTACATAAATGATTTATCTACTAAAAACAAGGATATAAACTCTTTTTTATCATAGAAAAACAGCAGAATATTTACTCCCATATACAAATTAAGAAATAATTCTTCTATTCTGTTAAAAAAATCTATTTTCTCACTAATCTCTTTCTTTATATATGGGTCATACATACTAATATACACTGATGTTTTAGAAGACATCCGAGGAATAAATATGCCCTTTTTTCCATCTATTGATACTCTCTGATAGTTTATGTCTCTTCCGTATAACTGTAATAAATCCATAGTAAGAACTCCTACATTCTTCTTCTCATCTATGGATTTACTTTGTATAAGAGGATGTGTCTGCAGAAATACTTTGATAAGAATAGATAAAATATATATATCTATTCCTACTACATTCCCCCAAAGATTTCTCTGCCTTAGAATATATACTAGAAGTATGAGCAAATCACGAGATACAGAATTTTCATTTATCATTCGCCGAATGTACTTTATTTTCTTCTCTGCTTTTTCTATTGCATACACAATAATAAGATACTTTTCTGCTTTTGTCCAAGTAACAAATGGAGTTGCTGCATTACTTCCAGAAACAAAACTATTTTTATCACCTACATTCTCTGCACATACTCTCATTATCTCTAAATGTTCATAACTATTAACAAACAAAGATATTTCTTTTTCTTTCTCATGTACACGTACTGTTTCTATTTCATACACATTTACTTTATGTTTCTTTGCTTCATATAATATCTCTTGTACTACTTTTAATCTTTCTCTGTGTTCTTTTTTGGTTAGGTTTAGTTTTTTAATTAGCTCAGATACTTCTGTATTTAATATATTTGTAGCTGAATTTGTGTTTGTATTTGTGTTCGTATTTATGTTTGTATTTGATGTACTTTCTAAGGGATAGTTTCTGTTCTTCTCTGCAGTAGATACATTATTGCTTTTGCTGCTTCTTTTTTTGGGTCTTCTTTTTGTCATAAAAAATATTATCCTTTTATTGATAAATACCTTTACTTATTTATTCATTTATTCATTTAGTTATTCATTCACTCATAGATCAGAGAGTGATCGTGCATTGCTCCTGTCTCTGGGAGTGGTCTTTTTATCCACAGAGATATTTCTTTTTCTGCACTTTCTACTGAATCAGATGCATGGCACACATTTCTTCCTGTGCAATTAGATAGGTCTCCTCTAATTGTTCCTACTGCTGCTTTCTTTGGGTCTGTCTCTCCAAGCATCTTTCTTATTCCACTTACAACATCCTCTCCTTTTACAACCATCTTAACAACTGGTCCACTTGTTAGAAACTCAAGAATAGATGGAAAAAATGGTTTGTTCTTTATATGACTGTAATGCTCTAGCAAAACCTCTTTTGTTGGTACATCCATTTCAAGATAAACTATTTCATATCCTTTCTTTTCTATTCTATTTATTATCTCTCCTACCAGGCGTCTTCTAACAGCATCTGGCTTAATCATCACGTATGTTCTCTCCATGTGCAGGGGATAAATATTTTATTTTAAATCCTTTTCCTGTGTATGTGTCTGTGATAGAATATATCTCTTAATAGATAATACAAAAATAGAGAAATATAAATACCATAAGTATTTTTGAATTGTTTTCTGTTAAACCAAATTATTATAGATATATATTTATAATAGATACTTAAGAAAGTTATTATAGTTTTTGGGACCTTTTGATGGATCACCTGGGTAAAGAAAAGAGTTTAAAGTGCTTGTTAGACTTTCTGGTGTTGTAACTGCCTCTGCTGGTGCTGATCTCTGCTCTGTCTGTGGCAAATTCTTTTTATCTTGGATAGGGTTCTGAATTTTTGCAGAAATATTTTCATTTTCTAGTTTTTGTGGTATTCTTTGGGTCAATCCATTTATCCCAGCAGAATTACTGCTTCCAACTCCTAAATTTGATAGAAGAGGGTTTTTATCAAAGGAACCTATTTTTGCATTCTTTTCCTGGGATATATTAGGTCCCTCTATCTTATTTGGTTTTTCTTCTCTTTGTTTTCCAACTGAAAATGGGTTATTCCCAAATATAGATTTTTGGCTGTTATTAGATAGAGAACTAGATGTAAGAAAAGAGGAAATATCAAATGGAGATACCTCTTCCTTCTTTTTACTCTCTAAACTTGGTTTTTCTGCACCTAACTGCATTATACCTGGGGCAGCAGGTATTGTACTTGGATTAATACTCTTTTTCTGTGTTATTCCTGATGATAGAATAGGAGAAGTATTGAATATATTACTCATTCCTGCCAGAGGATTCAATGTATCTGCAGAGAAAAGAGATGGAATATTAGAAGCAGCTGGTTTCTTTTCCTGTACAGAACCTCTAGGAAAGTAAATATTGTTTCCTGCAGAAGATTTTCTCTCTAGTGAAAATGAATCTGGTGCATCTATTTGAATTTTCTTTTTATCCTTACTTGGTACTAGGTTTGTTTTTTCTTTGAAAGTATTTCTCTGCACTGGTAGAATTGGTTTTACCCCAGACATAATATCCATTAATGAATTGCTGTTATTCATTAATCCATTCTGTGCTGTTGCTCCTATAGAATGTGTCTCTATTGAGTTTATGGTAGAGACTGGATGTATCTCAGTCTCTGTATGAGGTATTAAAGGTTTCATCTGGACTGTATGAGAAATCACTGGATGTACTATACTTTTTTTGAGTGTACTTCCAATTCTCTCTAACGGATTTGGTTTCTGTCTTGTACTTGCAACGGAAGATTTGTTCAGCATAATTGGAGATGATGTTATTCCAGAGGTGCTAAGAAGAGAAGGAAAGTGCGAACTAGAGTCAAGTTTTCCCCAGGAGTTATGTGTATGCCTGTCTATATTCCCTGCTGATTCAGGTGAAGAAACAGTGATTATAGGTGGTGTTAGCTTAGACTCTTCTCTGATAGTATATCCAGGCATACTTGGAGACACTACTGCAGGTATTTTATGCTCTACTCTCTTTTCCAAATGCATTGCAGATGGAAATATCGCATCTTTAGGTTCTTCTAAATGTAATGGCTGCTGCAAGGGAATAAATGGATCATATCCTGCTTTAACATACTGATTATGATGATGTAAACCTACTTCACTATGTTCACTATGCTCATAAGGGTTTCTTGCAGTGCTTCCAACAAATAATACATTTTTTTCCTTAGTTGGAGTATTATGTGAAATTAAAATATCATTTTTACGCAAACCATAATATTTGTGCAAAAGTTTTTTCTCTTTAGCTCTTGAGCTTCTATCTATATTTTTTCTATGATGCTCTTTTGGTCTGCGCCGAGACATGTCTATAAAGCTAGACTCCTGCTCTTCATTGTTTTTATTATCCCTTTCTGTGTCACTGCTGCTTTGGCTGCTATATGCATCTCTGGTTGTACTACTTGTTTCAGGTAAAAATCTTGAAAATACTTTTTTTTTCACATTTTCTGTCCTTTCATATGTCTTTCTTTGGTCTTTATATTTACTTGGAGTTCTTAAAGCATCACCCTTTTCTCTGTGCTTTTTATACCTGTACTTATTCTTTTTCTGTTCATGACTGTTGTGAAAATCCATCTCGCTAAACTCATATCTTTTATCAGATTGTGACTTCTTAAGCTCATTAAATATTTCATTTTCTACCTCTCTCATGATTTTTTTGCTATCTTCTTCTACATTATATCCTGTTTGTGTGGATAGAAAGTTGTTTACTGTTTGTGAGGTGCCTAACATCTTTCCTAGTTTTCCTAGCCTTCTTTTTATCCGTTCATAGTACGTAAGACCTGTTTTTGGCTTTTTATATCTCCATGACTTATATCTTTTTGTATATGAATTTGATTTTTTATCATCCCCCCATTTTATCTCTTTCTTTTCTTCTGTTCTTCTCTTTGGGTTTCTCTTATTTTCTATGTACTCTTTAGTGTCTGGTTGGTTACTCTCTGAGTATTCTATATATCTAGAGATACTTCTCTTCCGCTTTCTTTGCTTTGGTTGTTTTTCATGTTTTTCATATTCATTAATAAGATTTTTTCTAATCGGATAAAAACCTTCTCTATTTACTTGACCTGCCTGCCCATACTGAGCTGCCCTAAATCCAGGGGTACTCATCTGTGCAAAGTTAATGTCTGGAACTGGAAACATTCTACCGGATAGTGGATTTGTTGGAGGCGGCACAGAATATGCTGGTGGTGTATATGATGGAATTGGCTGCTGATATTGTATCATTTGTGACTGCTGCTGACCTTGAGAAGGCATTTGTGGCAGAGGAGTAGAATAGCCTGGCTGATATATCATTTGGTGAGTTACTCCTGGATGAATAGGCATTTCCATCTGTGTATGATTCTGTGCATCTAAAGTTTGTTTCTGTAGTACAGCATTTAATTGTTCTATTGGTTTTAATGGAGTATATGGATAAGTTGGAGGAAGATAATTATTTGTAGGAAGAACAGGTGGTGGTGATACTGGTGCTGGTACTGGTCCATAATACATATTTCTATTTGATCTTACATCTTTGCTTTCTTTTGGCTGTGTATATATGGTAGGTTCTGGTCTTTGCTGAGATGGATATGAAGGACGGAACACATGAACTGTTTCTTTTGGTATATCTGCTAATTTTTCTGTTCTTCTCTCTATTACATGAAACTTTGCTATACTCTCAGGGGATATATGACATGGCTCAAAATAGAATTGGCCGTTTTTCTGTTTTAGGCAGTTATGATTGCCTTTTCTGGTAAAATGTACAGTACTTCCTCCTTCTTCAGATATAAGAATATCAAATGGATCAGATGAAGTATATGCATCACTCTCTATCTCATATGGATTGCTTTGCTCTGCAGAGTATCTTCCTTCTGCTGGATATCTTTCTATGCGTGAAAATGGATGCCTTATTCCTGGTGCATACTCTGTATGTGTTGTTTCTTCTATGTGATGAATTGCTGGTGGAAATGGGCGTTGTTCGTATGGCGGTGAAAAGTATGAGTTATATCTGAAAGGTGCTACTGATGAAAATTCATTATGTCTTTGTCTTCGATCAGTAAAATCAGTGGATGGTTGTGTAGAAGAATTTATATTCTGTGAAAGACTAGATGGCAGATATTCTTTTCTCATAAACACTCTATTCGATTTATCTGCTCCCATGATATAAAATGAGTTGTCCAGCTCAAAATAGATCTTTCGCTTGTAAATACGTATATTTTGGCCTTCCTGTATTGGCATAAGAAAAACGCTCATTCCATCTGTTGTAAGATACATAGATGGAGATGAGACAAACTGCAGCACTCTATTGCATAGCACTTGGGCTAAGAGTACTCCTAGAATAAGAAACAGTCGCATTGTTTGTCTTTTTTGTTTTTTGTTTATTACCCCTGTACACAAATACATTTATTCTGGCCTGTCTTTCTTTCAGGCACATACATTTGGTTTTCTATGAATATGTTTGTGTATTCATTATAATATTCTGTTAAAGTATCTAAGTGTCTGCTAGATGTGTAAGTGTGATTATTTTATTTGTAGTAAATATGGTAATAGACTGATATATATTTTATTTTTAATAAACTTATGCATAATATGTAATTCTTATTTGTGATTCTTTATGAAAGATATAAAAAATAATTCATTCAAGATCTTTCTTGTAAAACAAAACAAGTATTTTATTAAGTGTCTCATAAAAATCTAGAAATAATAATTATCATAAAACTTTACTTTTATTAATATTTATGAAGTATTCTAGTTATATGCTAAGTTAGTTATTTTTCTTTGGTGGTTCTGCTGATTTACCTGTATCCTTCTTTGGTGGTTCTGTTTTGTTGGTTGCATCTTTCTTTGATGGTTCTGTTGGGTTGGTTACATCTTTCTTTGATGGTTCTGTTGATTTACCTGTATCTTTCTTTGCATCTGGTGTTATTTTTGATTTGTCTTTTTGTGCTGCCTCTTTCTTTTTCTTATCCAGATAAGCTCTTATCTCTGCTGGATTTGTAAATCCATACTGAACTCCTGGAGTTTTCTCGCATTGATTCAGAAGATCAAAGTATTTTATAAGAGCATTCTTGTACTTCTCCATTACTGTGTCACTAATAAACTTCTTTATCTCTCCAACTGGAGTATTCTCTTGTATGTTATACTCATAGGATGAAGGGTTTGCTGCATTGATGTATTTAGCATCTGGGTGTTCAAGAATACTTAATTTGATATGCACATACTGCTCAAGATCTGCAACAAAGCATAGATATAGGTTTATCTCATTAATTATTTCTTGATTGTATGCATTCATTATTGATAAATACTCTGGAAGTGTTTTCTTTTCCTTGCATTGGCTCATGTTATGTATGGTTGAAGTAATTCTAGAAATAATATTCAGGTATCTGTCCTGATCCTCTGGAAGAACATTCGTTAGATAGACAAGCATGTCAAGAGTAATTAACAGTGCCTCTGTATCATATGCATTAGCAGATGTTTTAATAGATAGATTTTGTTCCTTGTATTTTCTTAACACATCGTACACTTTCTTTCGGACTTCGCTTTCATATCCGAATCCTGGTACCTTCTCGCTGATCTTCTTTATGATCTTCTCAATAAACACACATACATCCCTAACTGTTGCAATGTTATTATTGTATCCTTTTTCCAATACACTTACTTCTTTCTTTAACTCTACTAGCTCTGCCTCTGATAGATTGTTCATCATCCATGGGACAATAAATCGGCCAGAGTAGAAAATAGTTGGCCAAAGGGTCTCAATAGACTCTACAGTATTGAAGCCATCTTTATCAGTGGTAAATATCTTAGTACACATCCTGTCAACTGCATCCTCTATGTCAGTTATCAATACCTCCTTCTCTAGATTCTTGTTCTGGTTGGTGTTTTTGATGAACACTGGCTCTAAATAGTTTCTTATTCTTCTACTACTCTCAACATACACAGCCTTTTCATTTCTGTTTAATTTTTCAATCACATTACTTTCATTCTGATAGAGATAGATGGGTGCTCGATTTGATAGATTTTTGGTTATGTGGAAGCGTACTGGAATAATATTCTCTATTTCAAATAATGAGTCAATATTTTGTGCATTTATCTTAGAGTAAATAATAGATGCATTTTTATCTAATTTTATCAGTTCTTTTGGTGATCCTGCTTTTGTGGTTGTAGACACTGCTTGGCTTCCTTTCTCCTCTAGAAGAGACATGGATAAACTTCTTCTAATGTTGTAGTATCTTCTAAATAACATAAATCCACTTATACTCATTGTTGTAAGAATGATTGCTGCTACGGCATATGCAATTGCTTTTTTCTTGCTTCTGATCATTTCCATTCTTTGCATGCAAAAAAAATATTTTCATCTTTTATTCTTTTATTTTTTCCTTTTATAGATGTCTCTTACTTATAACATAAAATGCTATATATGTTATGCATTTTATTTTTAATAAACTTATTTACAACAAAATATTTACTTAGCTATTTTATCTGTTTTATCTGTCTTATCTGTTATACTTTTCTATTTTTAACCCTTTTTATTCTACATTCATTTTATATTCATTCTATGCTTCATGTATATAATCTATATAGTATACAAAAAAGAGTATATAAGAGAAATATATTTATATGTACATATATTTATAAGAAGATTTAAATGCTAAATTTTACTTTTGTGAATTTTTGGAATGTATGAAAGCTCTATAAGGGAAGAGGATAAGCTAGCAGAAATAAAAGTAGCACAGGCACCATCAGACACTATCTCTGCAATGAAGTTTAGTCCTGTAAATGATATACTGGTTGCATGCAGTTGGGATGGTTCAATCTACATCTATATGATTAACACCCCTGGTGCCTCATATGAGAGCATGGCACTAAAAACATCTATTCCAAATTCAAATGCCTCACCCTTTCTGTGCTGCTGCTTCTCTACCTCTGGAGATATACTCTATGCAGGAACAGCAGATGGAAAACTATGCATGATTAATATGGCAACAGGAAATATGACTGAGGCAGTTGTACATGAAATGGGTATATCAAGTATAGCATACACAAAAAATAATTTAATTGTAACTGGCAGCTGGGATATGAAGATAAAGATATGGTCACCAACAAATATACAGGTACCATTGAATGAAAAAGCATTTAGTGGTAAAATAGTAGATATAGACTCAAAAAATGATCTAATTTTTGTCTCTCTTTCAACAAACTATGTATCTGCATATAGTATATATGATTTTTCAAGTGTAATCATATCAAAGCAAACATCTTCATATGGTGGAAGCTATATGGATAATAAGTACAAAAGCAGCTCAATAGGGATGGGGTACCAAAGTGCATCTAGTGATCAGAAGTACAACCTGAAAGCATCTGCACAAATACGCAGAATAGCTACTTTAAATGCAGAAACTATTGTAGCAGTTGCAAATATTTTAGGTAAAGTTGAAATATCGCATATATACAAAGAAAACTCAATTTCAACAAGAGTTGAGCCAAGCTTTTCATTTAGAGCACACAGAGTAGGAAAGTATTTATATCCTATTAATGCTGTAGTTTTTCATCCTATATTTCAGAAGACTCTTGTAACTGCTGGAGCAGATGGAAATATTTTCTTATGGAACCTAAACACTAAAGCTCGTATAAAAGCAGCAGGACCAAGTAAAGAGTGGTCAATTACCTCTCTTTGTTTTGATAAGACAGGGCGCTTCCTGGCATACTCTGTAGGATATGACTGGAGCAAAGGACATAAAGAAACAGTATCAATCCCAATTGAAATAAGAATTGCTCTTGTCCCAGAAACAATCCATTCAAAATAAAAGATAGTATTATTTAAAGAAAAATCATTACTGATTATATTGATTATATTGATTATATAGTATAGTGGTAAGAAAAATAAAATAGAATTGTCAATAACTCACATACATTATTTATTTATCTGTTGCTACATCTATTTTATGTAGTATTTTTGAATTTCTTGCATACTCTCCTGAACTTGTTTTTTTTAGTGATTTAATTAGCTGCTTTTTTGATTCAAGATATGCTCTGCAGAAATTGAGTTCTTCTAGAGCTATTCGAAGCTTCCGCTGAAATTCATCTAGCTTCTCTACTCTTTCTTTCTTGTCTATCTCCCACATCTGTTTCATCTCTGCCATTCTTTCCTCTTCTGCATGTATGTGCATTTCCTTATCTCTCTTCCATTTCATGAGTATATCATTTAGGGATACAAAGTTACTTACACCTAGTTCATGTGCTGCCTTATATGCATCTTTGCTTAGCTCTATTCTTCTTTCCAGTATTTCTTTTTCCTGCTCTACTCTGTTCTTTCTCTCTGTTATATCATCTATGCTTTGTGTTAATATGGTTATACGATCCATAAGACTTTGTATTTCTTCTTTTGCACTATTTAAAGCAGTAATTGCTGTGCTTTCGCCTTCTTTTCTTGCAGCTAAACTTGTTTCTGCTATTCTGATTGTACTTATTACTTTGTACATAATATTTTCTGTTCTTTTCTCTGATGAACATATTTTCTGGTCCATGGTAGATACCTTCCTGAGACATTCTTCAAATGCAGCTTCTATTCGCTGTACTTCCTGTATATACATTTTTTCTTTCTCTTTTTTATACTCTATTGTTTGTGCTAGATCATTCACTCTTTTATTACGTTCATTTATTATTTCTTCTGCTCTTTTCTTTATTTCACTGGCTCTTTCTTCAGCTGCATGTTTTTCTTTTCTAATCTCTACCATAGAACTTTCTCCTGCTGCTTTTTCCTTCTCTATCTGGTATATCCTCTGTTTTACATTCTCTATCTGCACTTGTAATTCTTTTATTCTCTGAATTAGTGATTCATTTTCTTTTCGTAATTCTTTGGATGTTTCTATTTCTATTTTGTAATCTGATTCTAAACTTTTTGAAAATTCTTCTAAGCTTAAATACTCTTTCTTTAGGCTGCTGTACACAGAAGATACTCTGTGTAACTCTTTTTTTATCTCTGCTGCAGATTCTATCTCTTTTTTTGTCTTTATCATTTCTTCTTTCATCTGCTGCATAAAAATATGTGTGTTTTTTTCTCTTTGATCTATCTTTTCTATATGTTCAGATAATTTAATACAGTCACTTTTTAAAGATCTATTTTCTTCTTCTGCAGATATCAATCTTTTCTCTGCATCATTGTATGCAGCAGAAAGATAGTTCTTTTCTTTTAGCAGCTCCTCCATTGCATTCTTTGCCTGAGAAAGAATTTCTTGGGCTTCTGCACTTTGCTTTTTACAGTTCCCACAGGAAGGTACAAAAGAAAGTGTGGTCTGGCTGCCTGCTTCTCTTAGCTGAGACTTTAAATGGTTTATTTGCATTTTTAGGTCAAAGTTTTCTTTCTCCAGTGAGTCTATCTGGTGTTCATGCTCTTTTAGTGGTACCTCTGCTACTATAGAAGGAGTGTCCATTTTGTATTTGTTTTTTTACACATGCTCATTCCAGTTCTATATGGGACAAATGGAGGCAAATCAGCTGCAGTTGCTGAAATCATTGCAAATAGCTTAAGAAACATATATACTACATATAATCCACAGTCCCTCCTAAATGAAATAGAATTTAAAGTAACAGAAATGAATGCAGTTGATGTAAAGAGAATGAATGAAATACAAATTGCTATCTTTGTGTGCTCAACAACAGGAGATGGAGCATGTCCTTATAATATGCAGAGGTTCTGGAGAGAGATAAAAAGAAGAATTTGGAATAATTCATTTACCCAGTTACATTTTGCTGTTGTTGGGCTTGGAGATAGTTCATATGAAAAGTATAATTATGCAGCGAAGATGCTATATAACCGCTTGAAACAGGTAGGAGGTATACCTATGTGTGTTAGATGTGATTGTGATGATATGGATGATGCAGGAATATATACTGCACTCTATCCTTGGATTGATATTCTAAAGAAAGAAATACATACAGTTTTAGAGAAATTCAGTAAGTTTAAGATAGATAAAAGAATTATAAAATGGCAAGTAGAAGAACAAAAAGAGGAACAAAAAGAATCTATTATATGTACATTAATAAGAAAAAAAATAATTGCACCATATGGAATAGTAAAAAATATGACAGAAATAGGATCTATATATTCAGAGATAATAGATTTTGTTTTCAAGATAAACTATGAAAAACACTATGAGTATGAGCCAGGAGATGTACTTGAGATACATGCAGAGAATACAAAATATATGGAGTTTGTAAAAGAAGCAGTTATACAGGAAAAAATATCATCAGATAAAGACACAGAAATACATTCACAATTATATTCAAGGTTTAAATATTTGGATTATCAGAAAGTACCTATGCATCATGAAGTACAGAAGATATATAAAAGAATTATAAGTGGAGAAATTAAATTTAAAGCATGTGTACCAGATAAAGCCTTGTTTATAAAGAAGATGCAGAGTCTATCTGAATCATACGATGAATACTACACATACATTGTTAGACCACAGAGAACTACTAGAGAAGTACTCAGAGACTTTTATTTGCAAGTGCATATAAATACAGATATATTTACTAAAATATTTCCAAGGTATTATACAATCAGCAAAAAAGAAGAAAATCTGTACAGCATAACTGCAGGAATAATAAACAGATACACAAATCTTAGCGAAGCAAGAAAAGGAGTATGTTCTGAGTTTTTAAAAGATCTTGAGATAGGTAAAAGAATAAAGATAGGGATAAGAAAAACAGTATTTTCTATGTCAGGTAGATTACTTATGTTCAGC